>PVKH010000435.1:0-38459 GCA_004027955.1 Chaetophractus vellerosus
TGGCTGCGCTCCATTCGCGGGCGACCTGCCCTGCCTGTGGCGGCTTTTGCCTGTCCGTGGCAGCTTTTTGCCCTGCCCACGGCGGCTCTGGCCCGCCCATGGCGGCTTGCCATTCTCAAGGCGGTCTGCCCGCTAGGAGAGGTTCCTGGGAACCGAACCCGGGGCCTCCCATGTGATATGCCGATGCCCTATCCACTGGGCTATCCAGCTGGCCCCTACTTTCCTTTATTATCTCATTGTATCCTTAATCATTGGATGCTTGGTTTTATCTTGAATTCTTTTATCGTTATTTATGATTAGATTGGATTATTCTTTTAATCCTCAAATAAAGGAGTTTCCAATACAGAGATATAATGAATTAATTGTTTTGTATTTAGAATACTTTTCTTATAGAAAATTATGTTTTCAGACTAGTTAAGTCCAGACTAGGAAGTGGATTTAATGCAAAAAAGGGAAATAAACTCTATTCTTTACATATGAAATGCTGAAGAAATACTGAATAATAAAGTAAAATAAATATCAAATATATAAATAAAACCTATAGAATGTTTTCAATTTTCCTCAAATGCTTATTTTTGAAGCACTTGAGAGAGATCAGGTTTGGGGACTACATGGACATTAAAGCCCCTCTTGTTTTTTAGGGGTGTGTTTTTTCATGTATAATTTCACTTTAAAGCTCATGCTTTTCAATTACATTATAAAGAAATTTATATTAGTTGTGTTTATAGTCCTTTATTGACTTTCAACTGAAAAAGAAAAAAATGATTGAATTTATACAACTGAACTGAAGTTGGAAGACAGAGGATAGAGAGGATATATGTAGATAAAATGGAATGAGGTGGTTTTTAATCAACATTGAACTGAAGGAAGTTGATAGATAGTATTTGGACCATCTCCTTGAGGGAGAGAAGGGAAGAGTGGGTTAGTTGGTTCTCCTGCCAGCCATTGGATTTCTTTAACATAGATCACCTTGGTTTGTGTCTGGAGTGGGAATGAATAGTCTTGAGATGGACAGGGAGATGGGCATGTGCAGTGTGCACACAGACATTTGAAACTACACTTGGATACTTAGATCAAATTTTTGTTAACTACATAATTGAATAGATAAGCATCATGTCTAGCAATGCCATTGAAATTAAAATTGATGTATCAACAATCTGCAGGTAAATTTAGTGGCCATGTTAGCCAATATTAGGCTAATTTTTTCAGAAAACAGTGGAAATGATAGTAAGTTTATTTTGGAGTAAAAGCTAACTTTAATATCATATATTTCATACATCCCTTCCAATTGGAATGTGCTACATTCTTATGAAAAAAAACAAACAATTCTATAGTTAGTTCAGTATACCATTTTGAGTACCTACTATGAGTATTCACTAAAACACACATAGTCCTAGCTATCTTGGAATGACATAAAACAATCAAATAAGGATAAACCTACAGTTGAAATTTGTGGCAAATGCAATGAAGGAAAGGTATAGGGTACTTTGATAAAGAATAACAGTGAGAATGACTTTTAGGGGAGGTGGTTATGGAACATCTTTTTCAAAAATAACATTTAGTTTGAAGTCTGAAAAGTGAATACGGAGTTATTCATGTGAAGAAAGAGAGGATGTACATTTCAGGAAGATTGAATAATGCATTTAAAAAAATCAATCCTTATGAAGGTAGAGCTTGGGCTCTAAGGAAGATAGAAATGCCAGGTTGGCTGGAAGGTATTTGAGCAAGATGAGGTTGGAGCCAAATCAAGAAGTATTTATATAATTCTAAGTATAATGAGAAAGTTAAGGATGTGATAATATTATAATTATGGCAGATATTTTTATTCTTTTGGAAGATCAAATAACTGGATCATAAATTGTGTAAAGTGTTGTCAATTTTTCCTGGGGTTGGGGAATGAAATGCATGGGAGCTTAGGGGTGAGATAGACCCTAGGCCTGGAAACAAGAACTAGAGAAACTGCCACTATAAATGGAAGAAACACAACAAAGGGAATTTATAGATAGATGCAACAGAACAAAATAGTGACCCTTCTAGCTTCAGATACAGCTGGATCCAGGTGTGGAAACAATGACAGCAGGAGCTACATTGCACCACCTCTTAGTTCTGTTTTTATGTGTGTGATTTTGTTTTTTCATATAGAGTGACACAGATGGCCAACAGTAACTTCAAGGTCATATGATGCCTGTTAAGTGTCCCTAATGATATAGTGCTTCTTCTTCAATAATTTCTGTAAAAGCTTCCTCTAATTCTAGGCCACTTACCCATCCTTGAACTAATCACAATGGACTGGAAAATTGAATGCACTGCTTGTCCAGATCTAAGCCACATGCTCAAGCTCAAGTAGAGATGGATTCAGGGTTTTATGCGTCACATTGGTTCAATGTGTCTGAAGTTGTCAAGGTGGCTCTTTAAGGGAAATCAAGGTGATGCTAGTGGAAGAGGCAAAAGTGGATGCTGGGTGAGAGATTACAGTGGTAATCAGAATATCGAAAATCTGAGTATGATCAGGAGTTACTGAAGGATAAGATATGAACTAAAACAGGATTTCTAAAATCTAGTCCAGGTTACACTGGAAATGTCCATTCCTGAGCTTCATTCCAGACCTAGTGAATCAGATGCTTTAGGGGTCTATTCAGTCAATGTACATTTTAAGCAATTTCCCCAATGTGCATTTCAGCACTCTGTTGGAGAACCACTGGAGCAAAATTATAATCATGGAAGGCCAGAGTGTCTCACTAATTTAATGTGTCTGGCTCTTCTGAGAAAAAAAGAATACAGTGCAAAAAAAAAAAAAAAAAAAAAAAAACCAAACAGCAACAACAACAAATAAACAGATAATCATCATGACACAATACGGAAAAAAAAATTCTGGTACTTCTATTAGTGCATTTGTATGTGGAGAAAAGTCATCCCAGATCAATTCAAGAACGCCTGGTGATTTTGCCTCAACAACCAACCTTCCAGCTCTTCTCCCCGTAGTATATTACAGCAGAGGAACTGAGTTCTCAACAACAGGTGTAGAAACTTGAAAATGAATGTCCATGAGTGTTTTTGAAGATGAATATATTAAAAAGTTTTGCTCTACTCTGAATTTGTTACTGTGCTCAGACTGGAGTTAACTGTTTAGTGCTCTCTCAGTGTCAAGTGGTTTGCAAATTCTAGACTTTTTTAATCACAAAAGGAGCTCATCATTGGTTATTGCAGTCTGTTGTGTTTTAGCCACCAGGTGTCAGTAAGACTTGCAAAACAATAGGATTTTGCAAAGTCCAATGATTTTATTCGTTCAGTCTCCAGGGGCTAATTAATATAGTCTTTGGTTATATCTCTTTTTGTTTCATAGAAAGAGAGAAAATTCATTTACAGACCCATTGAATGCAGACAGATTCAAATATTTTGCTTTTTCCTCCGTGATAAGGCCTTGCTTTCACCACACTTGTGGAAAATAGACTGGTTTTTAATCTACAAGAAATAACTCAGTACCTCAAGTCTTTTTTTTCCAGAAAGAAAAGGCTACATCTTGACATAGGGTGATAAAGGGTCAGGCTACTTTGCCAATTACATGTAAACTGTGACACTTGATATGAAAAGTCAAATAACAAGGAAGAAGTAGAAAAAGGTGAGCACACTTAGGCTGCTTATAATATTGCTAACAACAGTATGTTGGGAAAATTTTGAAACTTAAATAAGAGTGGTATTTTTTTCCTAAGCATCCAAAATTTTGTATTAGAATTCTCATTTATCATTGTCATCAACATCATCATCATTTTTCTGTGCTGTTATTTTTTATAAGACTTGAACATAAAATTCATTTGACCCCTGTGCTGTGCTACATGAATACTTGTATTTATTGTTCCCATTTATTATAAACTTTGAATTAAAACTTGTTAAATATGTCACAACATATCAACTGTATCATTATCAAACAATTATTCTAATGCCTGTTGTTCCAGATACAGAAGAGATTTTACAAAATGTTCTCTCACCTTCTTGAGGATTACTACAGTATTTATTGTGTTCTGATACGTTTTTCATTTAATTCCTATTTCTCAGATTCCTCAGAGGCAGAAATTTCAAGTATTTGCTGTAACCAGCCTATCTAGTTAAAGTTGGAGCAAGGTCACAAAGACTGTTGACTCATATGGCAATTCCTGTGTAGAACACAAAATTCTACATCATCTTTGAATCAAATCCAATAAAGCAAGTTCCCAGCTGTCCTAGTATCTGTTGAAAACATAAGACTGACCTAGTTTAAATTGGTTCTCAGCATTATTTTGGAGAGCATTTGGTTTTTCAAGACAGCAAAAATAATGTGTTTATTTAAGAAAATGTGAAAAATAAAGAGAACACCAAGATGAAAGACAGAGAGCAACTATTAATAGTTTGACCAACAACTCTTAAAATTTTGTTTTGTCATTTTACTTGTTTCAGTGTCTCCACTTTTATTAAAGGAAGTATTTCTGCTAGTTTGAACAAGCAATTACCCATTTCTGAATAAACCGAAAGAGTTTATGAGCTTCCCTTCCCAAGGTAATAAATAAAAGGTAAGCTACAATGGCCAGATTGTATGATTCCTATGCCTTCACGAGGCTCAGACCCTTACAGCTTTTGCCGGACATAAAGCACTAACAGTATTTCTTTTTTTCTCCTTCAAATACAATATATTTCTAGAAATTGAAGTAGGAAATAATTATTGTACAAAGGAAGTTATGGGGTGGGAGAAGGGAGAAAACAGCTCTGAATGCTCTATAAGCTAGGTTCATTATTGTAGTGGAGTGACATTTCCTTCTGGTCACAGAAAAGTCAGGGTCTGTTGGAGGTGAGTGATTGCAGTGCTGGTGAGTGAATGGAAACCTCCTTAGGTTTTACTTTGTGTGCACCTGCTGTTTTGCCTCAAGGCTTCATTAGAACTTTGGTGAGTGGAAACTCTATTGATATTTGCCAGACTGAAAAAAAATAGTTCTAATTTCCTGTGTTGTTAAGTCTTTCCACATCATCTTATCGTTTGTGTTGTGTTTCAGTGGGAAGGTGAGAAGGGGTCAATATCCCTAACTTCCTGCCATTTTAACAAGAAGGGCCTCATCATCACTATGGATGTCCTCATTCTGAGTCATTAGTAAGCACTTTTCCATTTAGGGTTCTCCCCATATCAGTCAAATATGTTTCCCATGCCTAACATAGTGCCCAAGACATGGTTTTGTATGAAGAAATATGAAAAGAGTCAAGAAATTAATTGTTTAGGGATAGTAGGTAGTCCAAGGCAGGCACTGTTGATATACATGAATGGCAGGGTGTATACAGGCATCTGAATTGTAAATAATGGATGCAATTGTAGCAAGACCGTATTAGACATACATGGCATACAACATAAATACAGTTCCATTTTGGAAATGAATAATAAAGGACTAGTAGAGTACAATGTTTGGCATGACTGGGTGAGTGGAACCTCACTTGAAAAGTGATATTGTCAAGACGGAAATCGTACTTTGATAGTGTGTAGGAGAGAAATTGGATCACAAATTGAACCTTGGTTATACTCAAACTGTGAAGTTGGAACATGACCTGGGAATATCACTAGATTTATCACTTTTGATGGTTTTCAGATTGCTTAGGTGGCCAGGATGACCTTTTAAACTCTCCATCTGACTGACTGTCTGCATCCTTTCCTACAGAGCACACGATTCTGCTACAGTGATCCCTACATTTATCATGTTAGATGTGTCTATTTCAATGTGTTTTTTTCAAAAACTAGAGCAGAAAACCATGTGGAGAGTGCAGCTGGTACCGAATGCAGTGCCTCACCTCACTGTTTAAGACAATCTTCAAGAGAACATTACTCAGACTCACATGCACACAAAGGGTAAATGTCCCCCAGGGAGGATTATCTAGCTCACTGCATGGATAATCTAGCTGAAGAATTCTCAAAGTGATATGCAACTTCCAAAAAGCCCCACAGACATCTTCAAATACTATATGTGAGAGACAAGTCATTTTCAAGAGAACTTCCATCATACCAGGACATTTTGATATTAAAAATATCTAGATTTCAAATATTATTTAAAAAGCTATCTGCATTTATAGTGACACCTTGTTTGGCTATGAGCATGAGTCAATTCTGTCCCAATATTTTTGGTTTAAATATATAGCAACAGCTCCAGTTTCATATAATAAAGACATATAGAATTTTGATTTTACTCTTTTTTTCCCACTCATTCAATAAATATTTGCTGAGTACCTCCTGCCTTTAAACATATCTAGATTACCTTGTGGGAGATAGAAAAAATATTTAACATGCAAAAATAAAACAGACACTTCAGGAATTTACAGGACAGAACAGAAGACAAGAAAATCATACAAGTCTCTTTAACACGAGATATAAAGCAGAAATTTTCTTAAGAAAGGTGTAAGTCAGTCAGTCTCATGTGGCCAGAGGAAGTGATGGAATTGGTGGAACGTTCTAAAGATTTTTCTTGTAAAATTACCCATTGAATTCCTTAAAAATATGATCAATTTGAAATCAGGCCAAGAAATAAGTGAAGTTGAATACCAGTAAACATAACAATCTTGGGAAGTGAGGTATATGCATTTATATTTAATTGGCAAAAGATACCTGATTGAAAATCTGCCAATCATAGTGCTGTGAATGGCTGACTCAATCGCCTGAGTGACTGATGCAGCTTACAATGAAGAGTATTGTTATTAAAGTAACCAGAAAAAGGAATCGTCTATAAGTAAATCAATTAGTTGATTGGGAATAGGCTGTCCCAAATTTGTGAAGCAGGTAGGAACCTCTGCTGAAAAACTCAAGTGTGTAAGAAGTTTATTTATTTTCTATAATTAAACTGCCAGTGTGGCAGAAACATAATTTTATTCAAGAGATAATCAAACCTTCCATTTTTTCCCAAGTTTGTGCTAATTTCTGGGGACTCTTACTTAGGACAAGGTATTGGAGGGACTTGTTTGGTCCTCAATGTCCTCTTTCTGTATGAGTGAGATCTATTGTTTTGTCTGGACCCATTTAGCAATCCCTGTATGTTGCCCCATTGGCATCTTTCATTCCTCCCTGCCTGGACCATGCCACTTTCATAGGCACAAGAACTATGCTGGTATTTAAATGCAAAGCTGGTACAGAAATCCTGGGAAGGCTGTCTAAGGGTCTGCACAGTTAGTCCTTTTTTCTGCTTCCTTGGTGTTGTCTGGGAAGTAAGGCTCAGACTATCTCTGTCCAGGAGGGACCCACTCATCTCACTGCACTTGTCGTTACCATGTCCCATCTCTCAATTGCTCTTTCCCCAAGTAAAATATAAAATGTCTGTTTTATACATAAAATTTCTCCATTTACTGAGGGGACTAGGCTCTTAGAGGACAATAGGCAGAATGAGTCTCTTTTCTGCATTGTACCATCTCTCCCATGAGAGTAGCAAAAGACTTAGCTGCTTGAAACGGGAAGAATCAAAAGTAAAAGGGGAAACATCCAAGAAAAAAATCATAGTGGATAATATTTCAAAATTATATTTTCCTACATTTGGATATATTACAATTATCTCATTATTTTTGTGAACAAACAAAATATAGAATTAACGAAGCTATTTAAATTAAGGAATACCAGTGTATGTATTATGTATTCATAATTTCAACAACTCTTGTATTGCCATTTATTAAGGCAATGTTTCTAGGTGCAGATGATGCAAGGAAAAATAAACTCATTTTTTAAAGATACAATATCACAATAAAAAATGCAAAAATGTATTACAGTTACTATTATGGCAATATGTAAAACGTAGAATGTGGATAAATGTCTAGCAGAGGTCAATTCTATTTGGGTGGGGAAGCGTTAGGAAAGCCTTCTCAGCAGTGGCAAATCTTGAATTGAGTATTGAAAGTTGGCCAGATGTCTTCTGGCTGGTAGCGCATTAAAGGCTTTCCAGGAAGAACAAGCAGAAATAGGAAAGGTACAGGGCATGGCATAACCAGGAATGATGCAGACAAGAGGGAAGGAGCCTAACAAATAAAAGAAATGTAAACAGATTGACAGAGTACTGGCACAGTGTGTGCTATACTGAAGAGAGAGAATTCTGAAGGAATCTATGTTCTGTAGAACCCACCATTTTGAAAGATTGAGACTTTAGTCAAAAGGTGTTGAGATTTTATGGGGGGGGGGAGTGATACTTGAACTTGATTTTACATATATCGCTTTGGCTTCAATTGTGGAGGAGGGATTGTGGGGAGCACAGATAAAAGCTGGGAGGCAATTTTGGAGATTATTTCATAATTATAGGAAAGGCATATCATGGTTGAATTATGTACCCCGGAAAATAAACATGTTCTTAATCTGTTCCTGTGGGTGTGAACCCATTGTAAATAGGACCTTTTGAAGATGTTATTTTTAGTTAAGGTGTGGCCCAACTGAATGAAGTTGGACCTTAATCCTATTTCTGTAGGCTTTATGAAGACAAAGCCACATGGAGGAGCAAAACCTGGAAATCAGCAGAACCTGAAGCAGAAAGAGAAGACATTGCTATGTACATTGCTATGTGATGGGAAAGCTAAAGACCAAGGGTCATAGGCAGCTGTTCTTTAGGGAGAAGTATTGCCTTGCTGACATCTTGATTTTGGACTTCTTCTAGTCCAATGAATTCCCTTTGCTAAAGCCTACCCACGGTATAGAATTCGTTTAGCATATGGGAAACTAAGACACATGTTTAAAAAGAATCATCAGTGGTGCTGAGGAACAGTGTACTCACAGTGTCGTAAGGAGGCTGACTTGATGAGAGGTGGAGATCCAATGCATGTGGAGGGTAAATGTGAAGTAAAGGACCAGAATGACTCTGGAGTTTTGGCTTGGGTCTCTGGTGTATGGTGACATACAAAGATAGAAAATAAAAATGAAGCAATTCTATTTGGTGAGAAAATTAATCTAGTGCCTGGATGAAATTCATATTAATATGTGAGTCTGACCTATCTAATGCTGAGAATGTTGACTGTTTTCATATCTTTATAACAAATGAAGGTTAGGAAATGCTAAGTTTAGGGTACATCCTTGGTAAGTCACAGACACCTCAGCAGCCATCTCACACCCTCACCTACTACCTCCTCTCCTTGGTGTGCAGATGTTTCAATATGTATCCATTTTGCAGCCAAAGGTAGTTGTTAGGTCTAATGGAATAGCCTGTCTGTACCTTGAAGTCAAAACCAGGAACAAGCAACTTATCAGGGCAGAAACGCTTCAAAAAGGTAGCTTGATACATGTTTTTTTGTTCATTGGCTGCACCTCTTTCCCCTGGATGTATAACTACTCAGTTCTTGGGGCGCACAGGATCCCTCCTCTCTGACATGAAGTGGGGCCTGTGGAGCTGCCATCCACTGACCTTGACCGAGCAGTTGGCCTCCATGGGCGACCAGCCATTTTGTGACCTCTTCCCCTGCTCTTTTGGACCCTTACTGTTGTATAAATAATGAAGTGGTCATTTGTTGAGAATCTCTGTTGTGCTTAAGTCTGTGTTTTCATGATGCATGGTAGAGCCACTCAATCCACAGTACGTAATCCAAAACTAACCATACATTCATTTCTAAGTGATCATTTGTGGATAGTTTCAGTATTTTCTGTTAAAATTCTAGCTGCCACTTGAAAGTTATATATCTGATCACATCTCAACATCTAGAATCATTGTTTTCCTCTTAACCTGTAGTGTACCACATCAATGAATATTTTAGCACGTTGGAGGACAAGATTTCTAATCCACCATACTATCTCTTCTTTTAAAGATTTATTAGGTTTATAAAAGGCTTTATTTCAGCTGAGGAATTGGCCTGTGTCATGTTCTGGACTGTGTTCTTCATTTAATGCCCTGTTAATATTAAACAAAAACCAACAAACCAAAAGCCTTTAAAGAAAGCAGTAAAACCTTTGGGGATGCAATTGTGTTTCTGCATATAATATTGTGCTGCCTTTTACGATGTTTTTAAGTTAACAGAATTTCATCTTAGCCCACTAACTAAGCAGTTAATACTGACCAGGAGGAATCTTTTTAGTAATTGGGAAAATTTAAAACATTCAAAAAGTTGGCTATGGCATTTATGAAAGATGTCCTGACTCTTGACCTGTTAAATGGATGGAATAGGCAACAGTAGCATTTACGCGTTTACAAAGGGGGAGAAAAACGATTTTAGCCATTTTAAAACTCTGAAGATTTACAAATAGAATAATCCCTTCATAAAATGGTCATGAAAGGGTAGAGTTGATTATTTTTTTTCTGACACTGATCCAATGTTATCTCTTATTCTTTAAATGGAGGGCACTTTTAAAAGTGAGAAATATGTTAAATTAATAATTTTATTCAAAAACTGAGAAATAATGATTTATCAGTTCACACAATCAGTTCATATATAAACAGGAGGATAAATTTAACAATTACCTATTAATCATGAGATGATTGGTTTTGAAATAACTAGTTGTTTGATCTGATTATTTTCATTTGGAATATCTATTGGAATACTGCATTCTGCATATCCAGCATTTGACTGCCAATAAACACCATTTTTCTCGAGATCATAGGAAAATTCTCCAAATGTATGGTTAGATAAAAACAAGCAACATATAAATTCCATACACCATGCACATTCAATTTTTTTTAAGAAAGATTCTTTAGAATATAAGCAACTGTTAAAAATAATTATTGGATTGTACATTACTTTTTAAATTCAATCTGATTTTATGGTTCTCCACAATTTTTCTACTCCAAGTTATTTTTTTTCTTTACTTTATTTCCAAGTTATTTCTAATAAGTAGTTTTAAAAAATTCAACTGCAAATAGTCTCTCTGTGTGTAGACACTTTAATAGTTGACGATCAAATGAATAGTTGAGACTAACATGGATTTAGGCCTTAAAGTACTTTTAAAATAAAGAGGGGGCATTAACCAACTGTATTAAACAGGGGAAAAAGGACTGAAAATGGTTAAATAAAGTTTGGACAGGATTTCAAGGAAGTGTTTCAAGCAGTGGGTGGTGCCTGTGTTAAAAACACCCTGCCAAGAGGAGCAGTGGAGCAGTCCCCTGGGGCCACTTCAGGAGAACAGAGAGAGCACTTAACAGGACAGACCCCTGAGGACTATTATTATATTAATGGCTAAACTGACTAGTGAAGTCAGGCAGGAATTTGTCGAGGACTGTAGCTGTGTTTAGATAGTGACACATTTTCTAGAGGACACACAGGCTGAGTTCACAGAGTTTGGCGCTTAAACACCTTTTAAAAATTATTTTTTTTAAGATTTGCCCTTTCCAAGGACTTAGTTTCCCACATTAATTTAAAATTATTTCTGAGCCTTCATATTTGCCAATTAATTTTCAAATATACAGCACAAAAGAAGGAATAAGCCCTTCCTTTTATATTGCATTCATTTTTGCATTTCCTTCTCTGCCCTACCCCCTTCTCAATTAACACAAAGACTCCTATTTTATATGGTTGTAAGAACCAGCAGGCTTCTCTTAATCAGTGTTGTCTAGGTTCATTGCCCCGGGGCTTAGGTTGTTAGTAATAAAGGTCATTAGTTGATGTTTCCAATGTACAGAGACTGTCAAATGATCTCCTCATTTAATTTCCCAATGATTAGACACCGGCTCAAACTTGTAGTATTTAGTAATTTTATTTTCTTGTTGTGGGTGAGGTAAAAGGATATCTCTTGGAAACAAAACCGATATGAAATGAATAGCTGTTTCACATTAGACTTGAAGGAATAACAGACTCTATAAAGGCAGTCAAAGCCAGACAAGGCAGAAAATGCAAGCACTTGGTATCTGCTGCACCCCAGGTTTCTTCAAGGAGCTGAATCAAACGTGAAAGGAACAGTCCCATCGAGCCCTAGGCAGCCCTAACATGCCCGCCCTCGTTAGCTTACATCTTAGCGCTGTCTGATTTCCAGCATTCTAATTGAAAAGACACTTTGTAGTAAAAAGCTCTGTTTGAGTCCCTTTGAAATCATGATCTTCAGGTTTTCTTTCTGACAAATATTTCTTAGAGATTACTGAGCTTATTAAACAGTTCCATGTTCAGAAGCGACTAATGTTGGAACAAGTATAATCCAGACACCTTGATATAGAAAAATAGTTAATTCCCCATGGACTCCTTGGACAGGGACTGTGTGTTGATCTTCTTGCTTGGACATGTATCCTTGGGACCTCAAGCAATGCACACAGAAAACACATCATAGATTTACTGAGGCCCATCATAATCACCCAAACTAACCTCTGTTTTTAAGTAGGAGTCATTTATTTTCCTCCATGCACTCAAGGGAAGAATGGGAACTTACAAAGTATTAAAAACTTTGTAAAGGAGGAAAAATAGTCACATTTGAATGGAATTTAAATTACCACTAGGGAGTAGAACAAAGTATTTGTGGAGTCTAAACACCTAACAATTTTTTTGCAATTCATTTTCAAATGTCGAAAATAAGATTAATGAATGTAATTATAGGTTTGTTTCTCTATCCTTCCTATATTTTTCTCAGCATTATATTATGAAATGAGTATTGTTGCAAAATAATTGTCCTAAGAAAGTGATTTTTAATGAAAAGTTTTTGTTTTCATGGTTCTTTTTCAGTAAAGAAAAATTGGCTATTTTATTCTTTAAAGTTCCTTGAGACAGGACAACACATGAGCCAAAAAGAAATTTACAGGCTCTACAGCTTAACCTAATAAAAAGCATAATCCATTTCATTATAAGTGACTGCTTTTGATCAAATACAGATTATTTATCTCTGCGGAATTAGTTGCTTGGGGAAATCTGCATCTATTCACACAGTCAGCATATCTTCAAGCATTCAGGACCTCCCTGACTCAAATTGAGGAAAAGAATTCCAAAGCCTCCTGCTTATGGGTACATGCCATCTTTTAATGAATAGTGTTTGTGGAGAAGGAAAGGAAGGGAAAGTCATGTGGGAAAGGAAGAGAAGGAAAAATAAGCTCTTGGGTTCTAAGCAAATTTCCAGCTTTAGCTCTTCTAGTCCTCTTAAAGATTCTCACAATGATACTCGCCATTATTTCCATTTTACAAATAAATGTAGTGAGATTTAGGGAGGCCATAAACTGGACTGTTTGAGAGCTAGATGTTAAACCCCCATCTGGCTGAGTCCAAAGTTCTTATCTTTCTTCTATTCCATACTGAAGAAAGTGGTTTTGAAAATATACATCTATTTCATTATTCTTTCCTTATTTAAAATTTTGCATTACCTGTTTACCTTTCCAATTATTTATACACTACCTTATTTCCAGTAATTCATTATATATTTTATTTTCAGTACACATTTCTCCTTTGCCCTACTTTTTTTTTCAATTTAAATATTTTCTCTTCTAAAATTTTTCCCATGCATTGTTTACTCTTTTCTATCCCTCCTCCTTTTCTTCAGGAAAAGCAGTTTGAGGAAAAGAAGGGGAAAAGTAATGCAATTCTCTGTGGCCTGACTGAAGAAGAGTAACAAAGAATGTACTAGTGGGAGATTAACCAACAGGACGGTCCATGTGTTCAGGACAAAAGGAATGCATTCATAAATGAAAAAATATGTATTAAGAGCCTATGAAGTGCCTTCCATTGTGCTGGGAAGTCATTAACATCAACAAACATAAAGTTTCATGGGGGAAGACGTAAAAATAAAGAAGATCATGACAAAGAGGGTGATATGGCTAAGGAGAGTAGAAAGAGTAGTGGAGACACTAGCAGGACCCTTAATCAAAGCGGATAACAAAGGTGGTGGAAAATAATGGCTCTGTGAAGAGTTGAGGCTTCAGAATTCTTGTGTCTAGAAATAAATATGTAGGTCCACTATTTGGAAAAAAAGTTTATCTGTGATTTTCGCCTAAAATGTTGACAACAGCTAAAGATTGTAATATATGAAAGTCTACCTAGGGAAGAATAGTACCTTATGTGTAATGGAGACATATTTGGGTTTTCATTCTTTACCAGAAGGGTAGGCTTGGAGTAAAAGCCCAGGGTGCATTTTACTCTGCTAACTGTCCCTAATCAGGGCAAGGAAACACTTGTAAGTTGTGGACAACATTTTGGTTTTCATAGACAGAAAAATACCACTTTCTTTGGCTGCACTTACCTAGTTCTTTATATTGACTCTTCTCTTCTCTTGAATGTTTTTTTAGGTGGCTGAACTATATCACATTTAGCCATGGTGCAATCAAATTTGCCTTTTCTGTATGACTAAAGGCTAGGACATTGTGACATAGGTAGACTCCTTTATGAAAAAGAGATCATAAAAGGCAACTTATCTAACATTTCTAAAATTAGAACTTTTTTTCTTAGTCAAATTTATAACTGTAGAGCTCCATTATTTATGGCTTCATGTTTAAAATTTGATAAACAACAACAAAATAAAAACATAAAAGCAAATCAAATGTATTTTTACCATATATTTGAGAATCACTGCAAAGTAATGGTTTAGAAAGCACTTGATAATTTTAAATTTATACATATATCATGGTTACTCTTCTGGAATTATTGTTTATGGGCCTACTATTAAAAAAAACTGAAGACAGAACTGATTTCAGTGTAGGTTTCGTTCTTGGAATGACTTATAAAATAATTCATTAAGACATGTAGCCTAACTTAATACCTCTAGGTTTTCAAAATTAACTAAAGGGTTTAGGAGGAAAAAAAAACTCAGTGTTAATGACCAATTTTCCCATCTCATACTGGTGAAAACAGAAAATGTGCATTTTGTAAGTGGAACAATACACTTTCTCCCATTCTGTAACAGTTTTCTTCCTTTTTCTTCTCCTTCTCCTCACCCATCCTTACTGCCTTCTTCTCCTTAATCTTCAACTTGGAACTGGGCATCACCCTGCTAGATACATGGTTGATTGGGCTTCAAGAGAGTTTTGCTTCAATCTGTTTAACCTCTCATTTTTCTATCCCAAATGAAATTTTTTATTGGCTCATACATCTAGCACACAGAATTTCTTATTCAAAATAAATTCACAATGGAAACTGTTGGCATTTTCACCTTGCTAAACAGAGAAATTTCAAATTTGCATCAAAATAACCTTGTATAGATGAGACAGACTGAGCAGATTGAGCAATGATTGTTGATTCTGGCTCAGTTCCATCTAAGCCCTGTTTGGCTGAGTTGAGCTCGTTTGATGGAAGTCTTCAGCAGGATGAGGCCAGTAATGAGAGAAGTCCTTGACAACGTTTGAAGTAGCAGAAGCAATCAGGATTTCTGGAGCAAGAAAAAAATAAAGAAATGAGAAAACTCATCTGAAAAACGTACGGTTTGTTTGTGGTGTTAAATTAGTACTAAATTTGGGCAAGGAAGTGACACCACAATGCCATCAGAAGCTATTTACAAAGATGTCCCTGCTTAGAACTTTATGACTAATAGACAAAAGATGGTTTGGGTAGGATGTGCTAATCTTAGGTTAGTTTTTAATTATGAAGTTATGTTTATCAGTGCTTACATTTGATCTCTTTTGAACTCTCATGTACAAATATAACTAAATAAATTTAGGGGCTCTCCGTTCCACAACTCCAGGGAGCCTAGAATTGCACAGAATGGTAGCCTTCTTGAACGTTCACAGATATGTAGCTTTTTACTAACTACATATCAATCTTCAATATGGGAATGCTAAAAAAGGCTGATTTTTAAAATTGCAATTTAATTACAAGTCAATCAAGATGCTGGTTTTATTGACCTGACAATCCTATGATTCTCTCCATAGATTTAGAACCAATATTGGATATAATTTGATACCCAATGTAGATTTCACTCCTTAATAGAACAGAAATAGATATAGACTTCCTCAAATACATAAGTATGTATAATGAGGGAATACTAGAAGCATTTCTTTATACTGTACCCAATTATTTAACATTGTACTAGTGGTACTAGCCACTGACATTTGATAAGTAAAAGAAGCATTTCTTCACCTTTAAAACAAGGATAATAAAAATAATAACCTATTTCAGGAAGCTGTAAGAGTAATTAGAACATTTCCTAGAACATAGAAAGCAATAAATAATTTAAAAATATTTCCATATTTGATATTATTTTTATAAGTAAAATCCTATGTTTATGCTACAATTTTTCCTGGTGTGTCCAATTGAACTGACCACTATTCTAAATAATAATAGAATTAAGTAAGGTGTCTGGTCATAAAATTAATGTACAGAAATCAGTATCCATATATATTAACAACATCCTTTTAGAAACACCTATTTTTTTGCTTTATAATGGAAACCAAAAATTAAAAAAAAGAAAAAAATGAAGAGAAAAAATTCTAGGAAGATTTAAATCATTTAAATCCAATTCTATGTAGAAAACAATTTAAAACATTGCTAAAAGACATGAAAGAAGGCACGAAACTATACCAGCAAATTATTTATACTTGTGTAGAAAGACTCAGTTTAATAAAGATGTCAATGTTTCCTAAGTTTAATCCTAATAAAAATATTAGAAGTATTAAATAAATTGAGTCAGAAGATCATATGAACAATGAAACAAGAAAAAAAAATAGCACAGAAAGTCAAGGAAAGCACAGCAATAGGGGAGAATAAGTCATGCCAAATTTAAAATATATTATTAAGCTTTAAAATGAAGCAATATGGTATTGGTCAATGAAAAGACAAACAGACAAATCACTGCAAAAGAAATCCTTGCTTTAGACCAATGTAAGTGCAAATTTTTATTATATGATAAAGGAACCATTTTAAGTCAGTGTAGGAAAGAAAGATACATCAAATGATGTAGGGGCATTTGAAAGAGTAAGTTAGATCTATGCCACATATCTTAATAAAATGAATTCTAGAAGACTCAAAGATTTAAATGTAAGAAATAGAGCCATAAAATATAAAAATGTATTCATTTTTAAAATAATCATAGGTTGGAGATATCCTTTGTAAGTATGACTCTAAATCCAGAAGCTACAAAAATGACTGGATAATCTGAATATATATATATATTCATTTATATATACATATATATACTCATATGCAAAGCACTATAAACAAAGTCAAAAGATTAATCACAACTTGGAGAACCTATTTCTAAATCTTCTATAATACAAAAGATAAATTTCCTTAATATATAGAGTGCTCCTATAAATTAAGAAGCACATGTCCATAATCTAATAAAAAAACAGGCAATAGTATGAAAACATAGTTCACAGAAAATGGAATATAACAGGTTCCTCAAAGAGATGCAAAAGCATTCATCCTCACTCATAATAAGAATAATGCAAATTAAAACACTGAGATATCATTTTTCCACCCATCATAGTGACAAAGACCAAAAGGCTTGAGCATTTTCCTTGTTTTTATTATGTAGGGAAACAGGAACTCTTACAAATTCCCTGCAGGAATGTAAATTAGTAAAAACATTTATGTTGGAAAACTTGGCCATGTCTACCAAAATTTAGAATTGGATCCAATAGAATATACAACTTCCTACCCAATATTTCCTTCTCAAAGAATTTATCTTACAGATTTACTTGCAAATTTATAATTCTATTTATTACTTCCCTTTAGAGAAAAACGCTTCAAAGGAAATGTCCATCCTTTGTCTAAATTGACTCTCTCCATGCTCTCTTGAGTCCTCTTAAATAAGCTTTAGACTCTCATTCCCCAAACTATCAAACCAATGAAACTTCCCTAGTCAAAGGCAATAAGAGCCTTCTAAAGATACCAATTCTCAATTTTCACAACTCACCTTACTTATCAGCAGCGTTGAAGATGATTGATCTCTCTCTCCTGGAAATAGTCTCTTCACTTGACTTCTGGACATCAACTTTCATGATTTTCCTCCCTCCCTACAGCCCACCTCTTGATAGCCATTCCTTCTTAGTCTCTTATTAGTTCTTCCTTATGTCCTAAACCTCTAATATTGGAGTGTCCTTGTGGATTAGTCTTTGATACTACTCCCTTAGTGATCACATCCACTCTGATATCTTTAAATACCATCTATATGCTTACAGCTCCAAATTTTCATCTACAGCATGGTCTCTTCCCAGAACTCTAGACTTGCATATCCAGCTTGCTGAATGCCAGAACTTCCTACTGAATTTTTCCTTTAGAATATCTAATATGCAACTCTAAGTTAATATGTTCACAACTAAGCACTTGATCATCTCCTGAAAAACCTTAAATTTATTTACAATCTTCTTCTCAGGTAGTGGCAAGTCAATCCTTCCAGTTTTTCAGAACAAGAAAAGTGGAGCCATCCTTAACACCAAGAAAATCTTGTCAGATCTACTTTCAAATCAGTTCAGAAACTCACCATTTCTTGTCACTTTCGTGCTACAAGTTTGGTTTTGGTCATCAAAAATAAGAAAGTAGCTCTATTAGTTATAATATGGAAAGGTCAACAAAGCATATGAAATGAGAAAATCAAGGTACAGATACTTATATGGTATATTACTATTTGCGTTCAATAATTTCTTTCCATATATTGTTATTTGTGATATTTATTTATATATTTATTTGTTTTGCTTGTGCAGATGATAGGTAAGAAGAACTTTCGAAGACAGATGAATGGTTGGAGTGATGAACTGCTTGGAGAAAAAATGAGAAGAATATCCTTTGATCGAATAACTGCTGATGACTTGTGAATTTTATATCAAAGGAATGTATTATCAATTTTTAAAAAATATAATTTTAGAAGACCACAATTATCTAGAAAAACATTTAATCGTTCTTCTCTCAGAGATTTCTTAAACATACCATGCTTTTGTAAGATAAATATCTTAAGATATGGTTCCATTTTCATAATAAAATAGGCAAAACATCAATTTAATATTAAGTGGTAAAGATAAAATTCCAATATGATCATTTTATATCACTATCTTACATAGAGAATGTAGTTGCTAGAAAATGGAGAGAAATTACGTAGGCCATTATATGTTCTCATATCCTGTGAAAATGAGATGAAATTAAGAAAATGGAATGGATGTATTGAGTATAAAAGAAAAAGTCATAAAGCCCATTAAATTGATGATTAGTCAAAGGATTTTTCAAGGAAAATGGTAGAATTCACATCTCTGGAGACAATTGTAACCAAAATGGACAAAGTACTAGAAATATCCTTTAGAGAATAATCCTGATATCAGCAGAGAAAATACATGACTTTGGAAAATGGTTTCTTTCTTCTTCTTCAATGAATCACTACTGGAATTATGAACAGTAATTAACTTTAAAGCAACAGGGAAGTTGGATGGAAGGAACCATACCTAAAATGTTGGATAATTAAAGTGAACGAAACAGGAAGCATCCACTGGGGACATAAAATGTGCTTTTCTAGCAGAGCTATTAACAATTGCATTAGTGCCCCTAAATCATATGTACCTTTTGCCTTCATTGACTTAGGTCAAACTGGATCTTTCCATTAAAGGAACCAAATGAGCTTAATGTTTCAGCTGTTTGATGCCAATGGCAAAGAAACCTTAAGATGAACTTGAAGGAAGAAGCATGATTAAGGGGGCATGCTTTTCTCCATTAGTGTAACAGGTCAAAATATCATTTAATTTATTTCTGAAAGTGTTTTTTATTTTAATGGTAGAGCTCATCATTTAATTCAGTTCACTATACATCATACAGTACCATTGAATTATAGTTTTAGGAAGAGGAAAGAGAGGACTTCCAGATAGTTTTGAAAGGTAGTATCATTGCTTCAGGATTCTTAAAATGTTAAATTCATATTTGAATATAAAACTTGTGTGTGCTGCACTTCAGGCTTCCTTTTGTTTTTCTTTCCCTGCATATTGTACAATAAATATTTAAAGAATCCACATAAAACATATTTTGATATTTCAAAGGAAGAGAGAGAAAATTTAATCAATGTTACCATTTGTATTAGTCAGCCAAAGGGGTGCTGATGCAAAATACCAGAAATCTGTTGACTTTTTTTAAAAAGGGTATTAATTTGGGGTAGAAGCTTACAGTTACCAGACCATAAAGAATCAGTTGCTTTCCTTTCCAAAGTCTGTTGTCACGTGTAGGAACAAGATGGCTGCCACTGTCTGCAAGGGTTCAGGCTTCCTGGGTTTTTCTCTTCCATGGGCTCATTTCTCTTAGGTTTTAGCTGCTCTGCTCGCTCCACAAGGCCAGCTGTAGACTATCAGGCGATCAACTCGTCTCTCTTCCAGGGACCTCTGCGTGTCTACTGGAGACTTCTCTCCTTCCTCACATATCTGCTTCTCTGTGTGTTTACTTCCCAGGCTTCAGGATGAAAACTCCAGCATCAAAACTCAACTGTCTCCTGCCATGTGGTTTTCTCTTGAGTCCCTGCCCACTCAACGTCCCACTGACGTGGCCCAATTGAAGACTTAATCATAATTTAATCAAGTAAAAGTGAAACCTCTGAATTCAATACAATCTAAGGGTATCACTTACCAAGAGGAGCAGAACAGTTTACAAACATCATCAATATTTCTTTTTGGAATTCATCAATAATATCAAACTTCCACACCATTGAACACCAAAATGAAATAATGAAACTGGAATAAAATGCCAGGAAATACTAGTAAATGCTAATGTAATAGCAGTTAATACTGCATGTTATCTAGGCTATAAATAAATTAAGGCCATTTTCTCATGCCACATATTATCTGGGTGAGAATAAATCAATTGTCTAAATATTTTTTATGTTATATCATGTCTTGACATTTCAACCAATAGGTTTCTAGAAGTGTACTTTCTAATTGTGGGGTTCTTGGTTCATATGGAAGAAAAAAACTGCTAATGATTTCAATTTTTCATTTGTAATTTTTATATTTTAGTGACATAATTTAGATATTGTATCTTTTTTGGTCAGAAACAGTGTTTTGTTACACAGATGAGAAAAGTCACATAATTCAGAGTGAAATTGGGGCCCTTGAGTAACTATACACTGAATTGAGGAGATAAAATGGGCATTTCTATATAATGCTATAATAATGAGGGAACATGGGAATTATTATGTAGCAAGGAAGTATTTTGCAATGCAGTTTATTATAAAAATTAAAGCATCTGTTATAAGAACAAGAAAATCTTGGGTTCATATCATGCTTATGTCATTTCCTTACTTTGGAAACTAGACAAGTTCTTAAACATCCGTGAACCCTCTATTTACCTATCAGAAAATTATGGATAGTAATTCCTACATCATAGGGATATTATGTATGTTAAATTAAGTAATTGGCAGCACCTGGGCTAAAATAATGACTCAATAAATTATTGCCATTGTTCTGTGTGGATTTTGCTATGTTAAGCATTCTTGTAAATGTAATTGCTAATGCATTTTGTTTCTTTTGAAGGTTATAACCTAATTATAACTATTAATCAGGTGTTAGCCTGGTAATGTATAAGTATGGGCTATGCTCACCTTCAAGAGAGCAATTGGTCACCAAGCTGCATAAAGAAATGGATCTGATTCTGTACTGACAGAGAGGTTGGCCTGTTTTTTCCTGTCATATGTTTTGCAGGACTTTACAGTTCACCTTGTAGATGCATCCCACCAGTCACTGGTAGCTCTTTAGACGTTACCCCTGAGCAGTGTAACATAACAGTTGGAGCATGGGCTTTGGTTATATTCCTGGTTGTGCCTCCCACATCTGCCACCTTCTGTCTTTGAGCAAATGACTTTTTTTATAGTTTAGTTTCCTTACTCCATCAAGATTATAACAGTATTGGGTGCAAAGGTTTATTTCATGCGATGATACGTGAAAATAACATAGAAAGGACCCACCCCCCAAAAAACTGTTTGTAAATGCTATCCATTTTTCTTAGTGACTGCTAGGTATCTGACTTTTCTCAGTAACTGGAAAATGAATTTTGGTCTAGAACAACCACTTTCTTTCCTGAAACCAGATTGTGTTCAAGTTTTTATGAAATGACATTTGTATGATTGAGTATTGAATTTGATTCTTATTGACAAAACTAAGCACATTCATTTTCAGACTTGTTAGAACCAATTTCCCTAAACATGACTATAACTCCATAGTCAATATATTTGGGTAAAAATAGATTAAATTCAACAATAAGCTATTCTGAATAAAAAAGCAAAGCCATACCTTATAAATGTTAGTTTAATTTTTAAATCAAAATTATGCATGTGCCTGACTTATTGTCAAAGAGTTTTATAAAACTTATTTTCCACCAATTTCTGACCCTACATGGCCCTCTCTACCTTCAAGCAATTGTAAATTAGCTGGTGTATGGATTTATAATCTCTGTCCCTTAAAAAATAAACTGAATATATGGATAAATCTTTGTATTCTTTAAGTATAACAGGAGTTGACTGTTAAGTTATAACAACTATTTAATTTACAATCTTTTTAAAAATTAGTATAATCAAAGTCTTTTTCACCTATTTACAATTTCAATAGATATGAATAGATAATTTCTTAATTAGAGAAATGGAATAACTATCCCTTTAATCACAGAAAAATGGTGTTTTTAAAATTAATTCTGGTTGTTTAATTATTAAATTTTTTCTTTACATAGACTTTTTATGATAACTATATAATTATTGCCTTTATCTTGCTTGTATATAAATAGCCCCAAATTCTAGAAAATTAAAATAGGGATTTTATCTCTTTTATAAAAGTTTATTTTAAAATCACAATAAAGTAAAATTAGTTTAAGAAAGACAAAGCCTTAATATATGCAAAAATAATATTATATGAAAAAAAATTAAACGACTTGGAAACCCAAAGAAAACAAACAACTATCTCAATGTATTTGATCTAAAGTTTGATTTAAATGCTTGGCAAAAGTGTTCACCTGCTCCCTCTGCCAACTCTCCCCTCAGTTCCATGGACAGTCAACCCCCTCCACACCTTACCCCCCCAACATGTATTAGAGTAATTTATATGACAAACAAAACTTACTGGTTACTATGGCTAACCAATTAGGACACTAGCTCTTTTTTTTTTTTTTTTACTTGAGTCAAGCCAAATTGACCATACAGACAAGAAATAATGAGGATTGACTAAATCGAATTATGTTCTCAGAAGCTTAATACTATAGTTAAACATTATTTTCATTCTCCTTCCAACTCTTTACCTCTCATTAGAACGAAAGTCCACTTTCAGGTTATAGAAATCTATTTTAATACAATAAATGAAACCGTGTTTTTACATCTAGGCCTATGTTAACAGAGCACATGAACAATTTGATATAAAATTTGAAACCAGGTATATCCAACTTTGGTAATTTCTGGGTTGTGGAACTCTAGGTGACTCTTATTTTACATATTTTTGCTTAGTTTCACTTTTACAATCAATAAAACATGCATTTATTGCATTATGAAAAGTATTTTTCAATACAAATGACTATAAATATATATATATATTGCATGCTCACCTACATAATACGTGCTTGTATTATACCTACCTATATGATATATTTTACTATGATGCATTTTAATAATGAGTTCAATCCAGATTCCACCTCTGAGGGAGACAGTAATTAAATTCTATTTTCTGCATGCAGTACGGTCTTCATTTCCCACCAGTTTTTGATAACATTGTTTCCAACTATCATTTGGAATGAGTTTCAGCAACCAAAAACGCATATTTTGTTTTCAAAAAGAATTTTTTCTATGTCACTGCATGTTTCTCTTTTCATTATAATGGAACAAACATGGAACAGCAAATAAAAATATTTTAATTTTGCTTTGATATAGTTGTCCACTATAGGCATAGTCTTAAAGTTATCACACACTAGCTATTTATTCCATTTAAATATAAATCCAAAATTTGCTTAATGATCATCCACATTTTGCTTTATTCTACACTCTAGGCATGCTATGTCAGAACACTAAAGTATTTGAAAAGTACAAAAACTTACCAGAAAGGAGCTTCAAACCTTGAGATGTTGGCATGAGGCACTCTAAGAAGTATTTCCTAGATTACACTTATTATTGCATATTGTGCCTTTTAAGTATTGAATCATGACTCCAACAAAGGTACATTCAGGACCCAACTCCTGGTCCTGTGGGTGTGACCCATTTGTAAAAGGGATCTTTGAAGATGTTATTAGTTAAGATGTGCCAAATTGAATGAACGTGAGACAATCCAATATGGCTAGAGTCTTTATAAATAAAGGAAATTTAAAAAAGAAGCTGTGGCAGTTTGAGATTTTTTATGAATGCCAAAAAGAGAGATTGTATTTGAAAACTGGTCTGTTCCTCTGGGCGTGATACCCTTTGATTGCATTATTGTCAGTTGAGATGCATTTGTTTAAATTATCTTAAGATTAGGGCTTTGATTTGACCACATCATTAGAGCAATTCAATTTGAGTTCCCACCCCATTTCTGGGCTATGTAAATGGACAGTCAGTCAAGGAGACACTCAGAAGTAGATACAGAGAGAAGATACACAGAGGAAGAGAGACAGCTTCATAGACATGGCAGAGGCCCCAGGAGAGGGATGAGCCATGCACCTGATAGTTTACAGGTGACCTTGTGAAGAGACCAGAGCAGCTGAGCCTGGAAATAAACAAGCTCGGGAAAGAGAGATGAACCCATTGCCAGCCTACAGCTGAGATCGGAAGAAGCTGGGCCCACAGAGCCTTACCGATGAACAGGAAGGCTGAGCCCTTGCAGAAATCGCCCACCATCTTGCTTCAACACAGGGCAACAGAGTTTGGTAAGGAAGTGACCTTGAGTTGGACTCTTTAGGGCCTTGTAACTGTAAGCTTTTATGCCAAATAAATACCCTTTATAAAAGCCAACTGATTTCTGGTACTTTGCATCAGCACCCCTTTGGCTAATACAGAGGCCATGGGGAAGAACCAGAAGCTGGAAGTCAATGGAACTCTGGAAAGAAAGAAGGTGCCCCCAAGTGCATCAGTGCTGTGAGACAGAAAAGCCAAGGATTCCCAAAGATTTCCAGCCAGTCAGAAGATACCAACACCCCACCTCCAACCCATGGAGAAATCAAGCCTTCTAGCATCTGAAATCATAAGAAAATAATTCCTGTTGATAAGCCAACCCATTGTAGAGTATTTGTTTTAGCAACCCAGAAACTAATACAGTGCCTTAAATTCAGAGTCAACTTATATCTATGTTGTTACTTTTTAGGACTCCTGCCCGGGACCCTGGAAAATGGCAGGAACCTGGAGGAAGTGGATTTGGAAGAAGAGGATCCTGAGGCCCAGAGGACTTGGATTCTCCTAAAATCACAAACAAATCAACTAAATCAGTGATAAAAGGATTATATTCCTGGTAGAGTCACATAAAATCTCCCTCATTGTTGGGTCTGAGTAAGGAGGAGCCAAGCTGCTCAAAATAAAAATCACTATAATTTTTTACAAACCCCTTTTGGAGATGAGCCATAAAGAGATAACCTTGGTTCAGTCTCATACCTTATTCTTGGTTTCTACCTCAACTGATACTAAGCATCTTCCAGTCAAGCCTCAATGTTTCTTGCCTCAAATTTTTTTGTGTGATTATTTTCATTACCATAATTTAACTCTTTAATCTGAAGAATTTGATGACTCATCCATATGACCAATGACCTTGGTCAATGACTCTGCCTCATCCTCAATGTCTTGGTGTATAACCATTTTTCCTGATTAGGCCTCTTTCCCTCAATAATTTCCAGGCACCAGTCTAATTCAAGCACCTCGTGCACTGAAGTTACAATTGGGTAATAAAAACAGATATTTTCTTACAGCTAGTTACCATTTTATGCATATTTTATGGGAACAAAAGAAAATTCAGTTTTTTAAAAAAATGTGTTATTAAAAAAGTTATCGGTATATGTGGTTATCCTATTCTCCAATTCTGTCATATTAAACTGTTAGATTATTTTCTCAAATATTCATGTACTAAGTTGTAAACATGGGCCTAATGAACCTTCATAAAGTAAACAAAATACTTCCTTCAGGCCAGTAGAACCCTGTCTGGAATGCACATAATTAGCAATGTGTATTTTCTGAATCCCATTATATTTTCAGTGAGAATTCATTTCTCCCTCACTGTTCTCCCTCTCTCTTTAAAACAGGAGACATGGCATTTCAAGAAAGTTGTACTTCTAAAGAGTTTCAAGTCATCCTTACCTATTTTTACACAGGTCAACATGCAACATTCATGCTAGTTAAATAGAAGATGAAATGATTTTCTTTTGTTTCCATTCTCATACATTTACCTTGTGAGTGAAAGAGCTGTCTTCAGCACATCTGGTTGCAAGGCAGAACAATGAGATGTTTATAACTAAATAATGTTACATAATGAAGCAGTTCAGGTTTTGAAAAGTGAATCTTTAGAGAGATTGCTGATGTAATTTTGTATTTGACTCTGAAGATGAACACCTGTAATAGTCACTTTCCCCCATCGTAGCTATCATTTTAAAATTAATGATTCAGATTTATATTTGAGGATTAAGCCATATTAAAATTGAGTGGCAAGGCTATTTCAGATAAGTAAAAATGCTTTTACTCTGGGTCAAAGACAAGTGAAGTGAGTGTCTAAGACTTTTTACAAATGAAAAAGAAATGTTAGAGTAGTGACATCCATTTCTTTGACTCACAAGTTTCTTTTTGAACATGTAAATGCTTCCAAAGAAAAGAGATGTCGTTAAAACCTTATTATATGTTGGTTCAATTAGATGCTTTGTTCTGAACTTCTAACATATGATGTGGAAGAATCTTGGTGAAATCTTTTTTTAAATTAGATATCTTTGAGTTGACATTAGAAGTATAAACATATACTTAAACCCTTTATTTAAACATACTTGACCTTTGAGTATTCTATGAGATGGATATGTAGACTATTCCTAAAAAGTTATTAGGTAAATAAAAATCAGTGGTATCTGCTGGATTTTGTAAATTAAAATAATTCAATGAAACAATCTATAATGAGGCCTAAATTTGACTGCAGAGCCCTGGACATGGTCATGGTCAAGCAAGATAGCCTGTTTGCTAGAAGCACTGCCTCTGGAGGCCACCGGCCTCTTTTGAAATCCAGTCTCTTCACATTACTAGCTATGTGACACAAGGCAATTGCTTTTAGAATTGCGTCTCCGTTGCCCCATTTCTAAGAGAGAGATAATGATCATTCCCATTTAATAAGGTTGTGACTGGAATTCAATGCAATAGCACCCAGGAAGCCTTTAGAACAATGCTCATCATACAGTAGCAGTTGCTAAATAGTAGTTATTATGATTATAATCTCAGGGACAGCACACAAAAAAATGGAAGAAGCCATATTTTTATTGTAACTAAATAAGTGAGAACAACTGGGACAAAGTATTAGGTACCACAAATATTTAAATTACTCAGAACTAGACTAAAACATTTCTATAGACATTATCTTTTATTTTCTCTGCTGAGGTACTATTCTAATGATCTATCTTTTACAGAAGGGAATAGGTCAATAAGCAATTAATTTTGTAATAATGAATGATATAACTATAATAATAGAATATGCAAAATGATCATATTATCTTGGAATTTATAATAGCCATAGGAACAAATTTACAGTCAGATATGTAATTTAAACTTTAGGCCAACTGATCTCAAAAAATTCAAGAAAGAAATGGTATGATCTTAGTTTGTACTCTCAAAGGAGATGGCCCCAAGAAGAATACAAGTTATAGTAAAAAAAAAAAAGGACATTCTTTTTTTTTTTTTTAAAGAGATACCTGGGATTGAAACCATGACCTCATACATGAGAAGCAGACATTCAACTACTGAAATATATCTGCTCTCCAATGAGAGTTGGTTGGTTTTTTTTTTTTTTTGCTTGTTTATTTGTTTTTAGGAAGTACCGGGGATCCAACCCAGGACCTCATACATGGGAATCAGGCGCTCAACCACTTGAGCTACATCCACTCCCAAAAGTAAATTTTTATAACACGTTTTAAAAAAATTCCAGAGTAGAGAAATATGGCAATATTTCTCAAATTAAAGTCCATGTATTGTATGCATCAAAATCAGCTAGGATGTTTCTCAAGGCACACTCAAGGCTTGTTAAATCAAAGTATAGAGAGCTGAAGTCCAAGTTGATACAATTTTTTAAACACCTTATAAGGTGATTCTTATACAAGGTAAACTTTAAAATAGGGAAAATGTAGAGTACTTTGACAAAGTAATATGGTGTGAATTTGTGAGAGATAAAAAGAGAACCCCTTAACCTCTTGCAAACTTTTCAGTTGAACTAATGATCTTCAAGCTAGAAAGGGTAAACAAATGTGGTTAAGAAAAAGATTGAACTTCATAATGACTTATTTATTAGAAATTAAATGAGTATTTAAATAAGTTGAAATTTCTTGTCCAGATAATTTACAGTCCAGAAATGAGAAAGAACTCGAAGTGATTATTCCATACCCACTGTTGGTGATAACTGAAAAACTATGGATAAAAGGATTAAAAGAAAGTTGTCTATACTTTTTTCATTCTATTTTCTTTTTTTTTCTATTTTTTTTTTCTGTTTTTTTTTTCTATTAATGTGGAAGCTTAATTCTAAAAGCATAGACAGTAAACTTGGAAACAACACTCAACAAATTAAATAGAATTGTGTTAGAATTTAGCAAAGGAAGAACTGCAGTTAGGAGTCTGTCTCTATTCACTGTGGCTTTTCTCCTCTTTTGACAGGATTAACTCAGATAGTATAAGTGAAAGCCACAGACATGATATACCTGGATTTCAGCAAGGCTGCTAAATATGTTTCTCATTAAATTCTGGTAAGAATTGGCTTAATTGAATTTTAAATGAGAATGACCTAGTGATTTTAATTGACTACAAGCTTAGAATGAAACAACAGGGAGTTGTCTGTGGAAACAGACAAATTATTTTAGGCAGTGTTAGTAAAAATGCAGAATCTGAAGCAAAGGAGGTGAAAGTTCTCTGTGTGGGGAAAATTTGGCTATATTTTGAACATAGAAGAAAAGGAAAAAAAAAAAAAAAAAAACTAGGGTAAGGCCAGAAATCCGAAAAGGAACTGGTTAACATTTTGAGAGCTGTGTTGCATGAGGGAAAACAGTAGGAGATGGACATGTTTAACTTGAGAAGAAAAGAAATAGAAAAGTCAGGTTAATTGTTTTCCAATGTGTAAAGGCCAGTGGTATGGAAGAAGGGTTAACTGACTCGGAGTCTTATGATGAAAGGTGAAGTTAAAATGGTTGGGTGGAAGTCCACGGGAAGCCTTCAGCTAATACTAAAGAATAATTACTTTTTAAGAAATGACATTTCTAAAAATATAAAGGAAGACATTTTATGAAGTTATGAGGTTTGTACAGTAACTGGTTCATGATCTTTTGGAAGTGATATAGAGGTCTCTTCTTCATTGGGTCATAAGTTGGACTCAATGACCTCCTTCCAATTCTTAGTGTCCCTTATAGTCCTGTCTAAATTATTCCAAAGATAGATGGGCTTGAATCCCAAGTTATATATTATCCTAGTCTGTGTTTGTTAATTCTCATGATTTGGGAATTATGTAATTTCAGACACTATGATAGCTCAAAAATAATGGCAGAATAAATTTTAAGTGTTAGGGTATAGATAAGGTATGGATATTGATTTACCGTTTCTTGATTTTGGACTATTTTTCTCATGGGATTGGTAAGGGTTGGAGAAAGCAGCTTAAAAAAAGGATTTGCTTTGTTTGGTTTTATTTTTCTAAATTTAAAACTACAATTCATCATATCAAATATAAGTGAGTATATAGTTTTTGCATTTTTTTATTGCATGCCAATTCCAGCTATGTTGTGGAAATTGTATGGGGTAAAATATGATATTTTTGAGATATACCAGCTTTTTAGATATAAATTTTTATGACATTGTGAACTATGTCTAAATGGTGATAAATATAAAGACAAAATTTAAAAAGCTGCTATAATGCAATCATTTTAATTGCTTAGTGCTTGTCCTTCTGAACAAGTGCTTCAGTTACACTATATAGCTTAAAGGAATAATTGCTAAAAACAAAAAGAAACAAAACATCTCAATAGTCTTATGGTATTAATGCTAACTTCATAGTATAATCAATACGTAGAATTGACCAGCTACCTAGATGCTTAAGGTTCCAGACTATTTTAGATTAATTTCAGATACCCTTTGGGTTTTTAATGACCTTGGATTTCACTAAAGAATTACTAATCTGTGGTTTTTCATTTGACAAGTCAACATTTACACTAAACCTGCTGCATTTATTGAATTGAAATAAATATAAAGCCACTTTTCCTTATTTAAGGAAGGATCACATAAAGATAAAATACTTTAATATATGCCACATTTATTGATAAAATCACCACATTGAACCTAATTATTTTGTCCTTGATAAATAACATTTTATTCAGAACTTTAATGTAATCCTATCGATCTCTTAATAATCTGAATCATTAGTTTCCTCAAGAAGGTTTTTAGCTTTTTGGCTACATTGTTTGACTAAAGACGTTTTCAAAATTTAAAGCATTCTCTTTTAAATTATTTTAAATGTAATGTTGTCAAATAAATTAAAGCAAATTGACTCATTTTTTAAAAATCAAAACAGCTAGTACCACTTTGCTATCCATCACTGAGCTTATATTTGCCAGTCTATGAACAAGGCTGTCAATGAGAATACATGGTTAGGAATCAGGGACTACATTGCAAGCAATATATGAAGGCTTTATGAAAAGCAATAATTAAACAGAATACATGGTAACTCATAGGCCACCGTGTCAGAGATTGTTAGTCACTATTTAATATCCTCCCTCTCCTTCTTTCTTGGGAGTAGATGACTCCCTGCCATTTTATTCAAGTGACCCTGTGGCCCAGTTGAAAGATACATTACAGCCTCCTTCTCTACTAGTTGTGGCCTTGTGAGTATGTCCTGACTGATGAGACAGATGCAAAGTGTTGTTGGGGCTTGTGCAAGGCTCCTTAAATGGAGCTAAATTGCAGAGTAGAAGACCATTTGCCTTTTCCTCTTGCTATTCTTCCTGCCTGCAGCAAGCACATTATATTTGGATCTCCAGCACCATCTTCTTACTTAGTGAGTAGAGGTAAAAGGCAGAGCAGAAAATGTGAGGGTACCTGGTTGCTTGATTGTATTATAAAATCATCTGACAAATCCTGCAATACCTGCTACCGGACTTTTCTTTCATGAGACAATAAACATTACCTTATTTTAGCTGCTGGATTGAGATCTTGCTTACAAGTAACCAAAGACAATCCCTAACTGATAGAGGCACTTAGTGACATATCATGTGGCTGAATGCAAGTTTCATGTCTGTAGAGGTGGTGAAATGATATGATTTCTTTTGCACATGAGACCATAATGCAGAATATCTCTGTGGGGTGAACATATATAAAATCATTTTTGAATGATCTAATAGGTCAATCATCATGGAAATATATATATTAAAATTTGTGGTTTAATAACTATTTTTCTTCAAGTAAAATATCTGCAAAAGATTAAATTTAAAAACTCCTAAGACAGGGATAGGTTTCTAGAGTGTTCATCCATGAACAAGCTCTTAACTATTTCTATTTCTGAAAAAAGAAATTGTGTGGCAGGAATATCCATGCGGTAGATATGATCATGTATTATAGTATAGTGATGCAGACTTAGCATTGGAAAACATCATGCTTCTCTAAACCAGGAGACACTACTGTCCCTAATGGATTCTCCCTTGCTTTTTGGAAGGAGAATCAATAAGATTTGCATAGTAACAGCAAATACTCTAAGGGAATAAAAAGTAAGGACACTGGAGAGCAGCTGTGTCTAATTCAATGCTTGGCACAGCAAAAACATATTGTTGCTCAACTAAAGAGAAAATAATACTAGTTAAGTAATTTCCACTGGTAAACTTGATGCTACCTTCACCCATTTTCCCCCAGACCATTAATAAAACAGATGTTTAAAATTTCACAGTTATGTTTGTGTTCTTTAAGCAACAATTCTGGAGACCTTTTACTATACATTTGGGCTTTCCCCCTTTAATCTTTATCCTTTCTTCAGCATCCAGGTTTATCCCATGAGAGAAATGAAGGCAGAGATGGTTGTGTTTGGTGCCAGTTGAACTTGATAACAGAGAAGTCAGAAATCTGCAAAGTGTGAGCCATCAAGCTCCTCTGCTCTGAACTTATTTCCAAGACTTCCAAAGAGTTATCACTAAGAGACAAGGGAAATTTTGTTTCTAAATCATAACATGCATGAAGTGTATGTTCATTTTCCTTGGCATTAACAAGATCTTAATTTCACCAGAAAAGCTGACTTAGCACAGGTTCAATCTTGTATATGTGTTATTATTGATAATGAATCTGCTTTTATATCTGATAAAAAATATGATTGTATTCTGATGGGAATGACATTTAAAATTAGTTTCCCACATTCAGTGTGCCCATTGAAACTTCACAGATGGAAGAAGAGAAAAATGTCAGAGAAGCTCATATACTTGGATTTGTTTCTGCTGCCTATATTTTTCTCCTGATACCTGCTTCTTGGCATGGCCTCTGGTGTGAGAATAAGAAAAAAGTTTTGCAAACTGTTATATCATTGTGCAATATTTTAATGCATTTTAAAAAGGGAACAATTTTCTCTGCTCTCCTATTCCTAACTTCTCCACCTTGTGTTCATCTTCCTCCCTCCCCTTGATTCCACAGAACATAGAGTGTTTACCTGGGGAACAAAAGGAAAAGAGAAACTCTTGGTGTTTTCGAGGAGGCTTAGATACTTCGGGGAATTCCCATTCACCAACATGCCCCTTTCAACAGTCAAGAACCACTGCTGCAAAGACTGATGTATGTACTTTGAGCAGAAACAATAAGGAAAAACAAGAAGCTGAGGTCTGATCTATATGTCACAGTAGTTTTTAAAATTCATTATTTAGCAATCATTTCTTTCTCTCTAAGGCAAAATTTTAGAGGGTTCTCTCTCAGTAAAACCCTATCAAAAGTGGCCACTATGCTTTTAGTGGTTGGAATTGTGAGAAACTGAAGGTTGCAAAACATAAGGGAAAAATACTGTCCCTGGAATAAAAGGTTTTCTATTTATCAGATAATATCTGTTTGGAAGACATAATTTCAAAAAGAAATAAATGGATCTACTCTGGCAAAATTATGGTTCATCTTGGATTCATGTATTGCTCGGTAATGACTATCTGTCTCCTTTTTTAATCCTCATCATTCTCTTCTTTTTTGGGTCTTAGATATAAACCCAATTTCCAAGGATAGTGCTATTCCAAAAATATTTTTGTTAGATTTCTGTGAGATATTAAGCACAATGATTAACATAGAAATTCCAAGAATATCATCTCTTCCTCTTCAATAGAAAAATATTATTGCTATTCTTGGCCCAGTTTATGAAAAATTCAAAATATGCTCTTCTTGGTCAATTTTCCAACATCTTTGAATTGTTACTTAGCCAGGGAGTCTGAAACCATGTCAATTTTCTTAGCAGCTTCTGAACTAAATGCTGTAGGTAACAGAACAGAAGAATGATATTGTGGTGACTGTCCATTAACAAAATTGCGGCTTCTCAACAGAAGAAAACAGTAGTCTGAACACTGAGCCTGAAGAAAAATCCCTGTTGTGATTGTGAAACAGGAGAAGATAAGTTAAATGAGTTTTTTTTTCCCTTTTAGAGCCAAAAAAGCAAGTCAATAAATGATAAATTGGATGTACTGACTTACAAAATAGTGGCCTCCCTGTTACTGGAAGCGTTCAGACAGCAGATGGGCCAAGTTGATGGGAATCCTACAATGGGTGGGAGTTGTACCAGGTGAACTGTAAGCCCCTTCTTATGCTGAGATTCCATAGTTGTAGGAACCATATAGCGAGGGCTTTAAAACCAGCACAGAGAGAAAAGAGGAACTGCTAGTCCCCTGGTTTTCTTTCATTTTCTCTCCACTTGCTGGCTCCTTAGAAAGGCAGCCTCTTTTTACAAGAGAGATGCTAAATTTAACTGTGTTTTCTAACCTGATCTATAAGCTCCTAGCTTACCTTCCAAGTTTGTTTCTATTCTATTATAGATGTCATTAAAAAACATTAATAATTGTGTCCATTAACTACATCTTCAAATGTTCTGAGACATAGTCTAAGAGATGACGCCTGTGAGGTGGCTGGAGCCTGGAAGGAGAGGAATATGGATGGCTCTCAGTTTGTGACAGAAGGGAAGAGCATAGGAGATTATTCCCTAGTTCACTTGATTTTTTACCTGATGATTTACAAGGTATGTAAATTAGGAGACAACCACAGAAGGTACATTTAATGGCATCTTAATGTATCATGGAATTTATGATAAGGCATGAATAGCTTGTGCACTCAACCATTGGAAGCAGATGCTGCAATAATTCTACTTAATACTTAGAAGCAAAGTAAAGCATATTTTTTTTTGTAAAAAAGTTTATGAAACATTAATAAGAATAATATGCATCATTCAATGCTGAACATATAATCTGAAATCCTTTCCTATAAATATTTATAAAGGAGACATTTTAGTTCCCAACATATATTGATTTCAATCCCAGATTCTGAAATGCTGTACAGTTTTCTTTCTCTGGATATATATTTAACTTGAGTAAGACTAACTGACTCATAGGGTAACAACACTTTATACCGTATCTACTAAGTGAGAACCTAAAGGAACTGCTTGAATCAATTTATAAAATACACTATCCACTACAATAGCACAGTTTGTGGTTTGGAAATGGAACTTTTTCTACTGTGTTAGAGAGTAACTACTGTGTTTGGAAGAATTAATAAGCTTCATTAAGTGTAAGGATGTACAGAGTTTCTAAATTATGAGCTATTAACTTGATATTTATATTATAAATAATTTAAACGTTCTTTTCCCATCAATGCTTCAAATGTTGGCTGGGTTATTCACAATGACCAATTATGGATATTAAAGGAGTTAAAATATATTGGAGAAAAACATCTATATCCACTATTACAAATTTGATTTTCTGTTCAAAACACTATGGTTCTTCACTGCTAACTACAGTTTCAAGGAACCCAGTCACACCATTTTCTTTCTAGCAGTATCTTTTCTATTTGCAGCTGTATTATGTTTCTTATAATGTCTTTTACTAGCCAATGTCAGAATTTTTTCTTCTTTTTTCCTCTCTCCTTAATGGGAGAAACGTTTTAGAGAAATAGGATACTCTATCCCTGATTTCTTCCAGTTAAAATGGTCCTAATTGCTAATTGCTCTTCAACATTGCAGTACTGTCTAACCCTAGCTTCCTGAGTTTGGCCTACAATGTCAAGATCAAGGAATGAATCATTTTTATAACTTTATTTGCGTAAGTATTTAAATAGGGAGTGAGTTAATGTGGAAAATTTAGCTTTATCAAGTGTTGAAGTGAATTCATTCAAAAGCATCAGATGGTACTTCAGCCTTGAGGAAAATGAAAGGGCTTTATGGTCTAAAGAATATCCCACAGGAACTAAGCAATGAAAGGACAGAATGAAAGTGGTTAGGAGCTATGCATAGAAGTGTTTTTTTAAAAACAACGATGAGTTTGCCCCTTTAATACCACTTAAATCTGCCCAGCCCATTTGGACATGCTACGATTATATAAATCTGCCTTGAGACATTTGATCATAGCCTGATGGTGTATGCACTGTAATCCATTGGCTCATGCCTTATTTAATGATCCTAGAGATTTATGATATCATCTCTGATTATGTGTTCATCTTAGATTTCTGAATACTGATACATGCACTAGATGTGCAAATCTAAAAAGATACATTATTAGAAAACTATGACACATCTTATGATACTTGAAAAGCTATGACCTGCTCTTGTACTACCAACAACTAGAAATTGAGATATTATAAAGACAGAATTAGTGAAAAATTTCTTCTCTATTGCCAATTATCTACTGTTTCTTATGAAGTTTTTCAATATATCGAAATATTTTAATAAAATTTAGCTCAATTGTAATTGGAATACCCTTGTGAAGTAAATTTCAGCCACAACATAAATGTTTATGAGATGATAGTACTAAAAATTATCCAGGTCATTGGTAGTTAAGTAGATATTTGTTCTAACTGGAAAAAAATATGATAAATTGAACTCATGTTAGAAACGACCAATGAGTATTGAAGTACCAATTGATGTTATAAAATAAAGGCTTTGCAAATGTTTGAGTTTTTTCAGTATCACAAACCTTCTTGTTTAAATAAACTTTAGAGAGATCAGGATGACAGTGTTCCTGAGCCCAGGTCTGGTCTAGGTCTACCTGATAAAATAGTAAATGTCTTTCTTTTAAGACCATACTCTTAATTCTCTCACTGGGCTCCATATTAACTACCTAACCAGGAGGCTATGTTTGAGTTATTGCCTAGGCTCAAATCCTTTGTCAGTTGCTATTTATTCACACATACTTGATCATGTGTCTCCAACAGTCACTTAATTACTGTCCTCCTCTTCCCTGCTATCTCTATCATCCTTAGTGATCTGAGATAAGAGAACCTCTTGCTCTCTAACTCAGGGGCTCTTAACCTTTTTTGTTCCACAGCCCCCTTTGCCAGTCAGGTAAAAGCCATGAACCCATAACTAAGTCCACACTATACTGTATATTATTTAATAAATATATCACACCTACACCAACATGCCCCCACAAGAATAATGGTTTTTTGAATTTCAATTCAAGCTCTAACTATTATCCCTGAGAATGCCTATCTGCTATGCTCATGCAGAGTCTGGCAAAGACTAGGGGGGAAAAGGTAGTGGTGGGAGAGAAATGAGAAATTTTATATATTCAATATCATGTAATATTCAACACAAACCCATTTGGAAAGAGGAAAGAAAAGGCTGAGGGTAGTTAAAAGGCCCAAAGTTAAACAGCTATGAAGTGATATAGCTAGTGTTGGGTCCAGTTTCTGGTTCAAAGACCTTTCATTCCCAACTACAACACAGTGATGAAGCAGGGAAACCCACTGAGTACGTTCTCTTACACTTAAACTGCTGGCATTTCCCATGCCCAGTGACATATCTGCACTGATTTCTGATTTCATTTAGGATGGCTCAAAGAATATCAGGACATTAAGCCATGTGCTAATAGTTTATGAAGTAAGTGAGTGTCTCTTTCAACAATAGTTTTTTCTTTAATTTTAATATTTTAGGATACATCAATTTACATAAATGTTACACAAAAATTTTAGAAGTACCCATATGCCCCACCTCCTACACCTCCCACAACCTCCCACATATATATCCTTCATCAGTGTGACACATCACCTGTAATAGATATTCACATTTTGGGGCTTTGCCACCATGCATGGACCACAGTTCAGACTGTAGACCACCCTCTCTCCCATACAGTTCTGCATGATACATGATGATATAAAATGGCCTATATCCTCCATTGCAACATCACCCAAGACAATTCCCAAGTCCCAAAAAAGACCCTGTATTACAACTGCCCTTCCCTCTCCCTGCCCCCAAAGTGTCCAGTGGCCCCTGACTCCACATGATTTTGTAATTTCTTCCATTGCATGAATCACAGCAAGTCTATAACAGGACACGAACAAGTCCACTCTAGTCCATAGCTCTTCCCCCAATCAAGAGGAGTCTAGGATGGTGATGTCTCCTCCACCACCAAGTGAGAGGGGCCTTATATCCTGTGCATACAATGGAAGAGATTATCCTGCCTGCAGCTGCAGGCTCTCTCCATTCCCCAGGAAAGCCGTCATCCATCATCAACTCCCAATTAGGTGTCCTGGGTGAGTCCATTGAGTTGTAGCATAGGAGTTGCAGGTTCACAGAGTCTCTGGACCCAGTTGGCACATGGACAGCACATAGTCTCCGGCCTATGGAAGTACACCTAAAACTCTGGCATCAAATATAGGTTTGAATGGAAGAGACAGATGGACCATGTGCAGTGAAGACCTATTTCGGTCAGACTCTGTCACTCTCAGAAGCAAGGATTCCAAATTAGGGCCCACTGGTAAGGCACCAAACTCTGGGGCTATCTGTCCTGATATAGGACCTGGATATCTCCAAAGTCCTCAGGAGGCCCTCTGTTTGGGGTGCTATCCATATTGGAGGCCTAGGAGGTCCTACTGGGATCTGCATAAATGTTACCTCTGGGTTGACCTCCTGAGTCACTTTGAAGTCTCTTAGTCCTATGAACTCATTTGTCTTTGCCATTTCCCCCTTTTATTCAAAGTCTTTTTCCAGTCGTACTGCCCGTTGGCATTTGTTAGTAATCCCTTGTTGCCAGGGCGGCTCATCCCTGGGAGTCATGTCCCAAGCTGAGAGGAAGGTAATGCATTCATATGCTGAGTTTGGCTCAGAGAGAAGCCACATTTGAGCAACAAGGAGGTTCTCCAGAGGCAACTCTTAGGCACCCCATAACACTAGGCTGTTTCAGTTTCCAGAGCAATGACTCTTGAAGCTAGTCTTCAATAACAAGGGCCCATCAATGGATCATTCTCCTTTGCCAGACACTGCCCCTGCACTTGGGCGGATGTTACTACTCTCCTGGAAAATATGGCAGAGCTCTCCAGGATGGGAATTCAGTGTTCTCCCATTTATTGAGTAATTCTT
>PVKH010000436.1:0-38424 GCA_004027955.1 Chaetophractus vellerosus
AAAAAAAAAAAGGATGATTGGATTTTAGTCAGAAAACTAAATGTACAGTGCCACTGCTTTTAGTTGGTGAATGATCTGAGAACTGATTAAGAGAATCAAGACTTGCTTTCCTCTTGGACATCAGTTACCAAGTTAAAGAAAATCTGAATAATATATTTAAAGGCACCACTATGTCATGCTCTTGCATTGTAGCAGAGGGAAAATGTCTGTTACAACAATTTATTAAGTTCTTGGGAACATATCAAGTATCACCACCTTTAATCACCCACATTTAAACCTACTGCATCTCTGGGGAGAGGGGGCAGAGGGTAAGATTGTCCCTACTGGACTTTGCAGCAACTAGCAAATCTGAAAATAATCATTCTTGCTATATTTGTCTTGGGTAAATTAGGTTTCTGTTTAAGTATAAATGACTCATTGATTTGACATACAGGATAGTTGCAAATTCACTTACTATTTTCTCCTCATGGTATGCAATCAACAGTACAACATCTTAATCAAAGAAAGTTTTATAGTTGCAATGTAAATGTCTGAGCCATCCATGCATTTGCCAGTTCTTTTCCACAGTTTTGTATATAGAATTTAAATTCACACAATTCCACATATAAATACTTCATTCCAGGTGTTATTTCTAACTAAGTTATTTCTAACTTAATCCATGTTTGCTGGATTAAGGCTTCTGATTAGATAGACCACATTGTTGTGTTATCTGTAGTAGAAGTCGTGACTCAGGATCAATTAGGAGTTTGGAAGAGGTAGCTCTCCCTTATCAGCTCTATTGAGATATGTGGTGGCCAAGATCCATCCACTCATCCTAGAGGTAGAACCCAAAGTCATACTTTCTACATATTTTTGCACAGATGAGGATATGTCAGTGAAAGAGAGATATTAAAGTCTTTCTAATTTGAATGATCATTTTTCTCTGCCTCCTTTCCCTCCACTGGTGTTATGTTTGTTTCTGTAGTTTCCTACCTTCTACCCCTGTATACTAGGGACTCAGGATTTCCTGTTTTCTAAATCTCTAGTGCTTGCAAAAATCACTCATTCTGTTAGTCAGATATTGAGGATTATTGCATACAAGGACAGGAAGTTTCCTATCCCTGTATAAATATTACCTGCCACAGGTGTTTAAGGCTGAAGGAAGAGTTCAGTTTTGTTCATTGTATTTTATCAGCGCTCAGCACGATCCTGCTGCTTCAGCTCTATCCCACAATTCCTAAAAGGTGCTTCCTAACTGTTGAATGAATGCGTAAGCATGGAGGAGCACACCTTCAGTTAAAATAGTTTAGTGACTTGTAATGGAGTATTATAATGTAAGGCAGTAAGATAATAATAATGAGTAATGCGGCAAAGGAACCACCAATCCTGGGCATGTGGAGGCTAGGGGCTTGTCATGTGAACCCTACCTGTTTGGAAATGGAGAATCAGGACATTTTTCTTTTAAAGTTTGAATGTCAGAGTGTATGATGGGGCTGCTGATGTGCATAACGACATGATTTTCACATAAAATAATGGAAAACAGCCAAGGTTGAAAATAAACCCCAGAAAGCTGACCAAGTAATGGGAGAAAAAAATCTGATTTGTAAGTTTTATATAATTCTACTATCAATGACCTGTTTGAATTGCTTACTGTATTAGTCTGTCAAAGGGCTGCTGATGCAAAGTACCAGAAATACGTTGGCTTTTATACAGGGTATTCATTTGGGGTAAAAATTATAAGGCTGTAAAAAGTCCAATTCAAGTTTGCTTTCTCACCAAAGTCTGGTGCCACATGTTGAAGCAAGATGGTCAAGGATCTCTGGCTGGTTGGTCTCTGCCTTCCCCACTGGGCTTCTTTTTCCTCTTAGAGCAAACCACAGATCCCTTACTAAGTCCATACTATACATTGTGCTCCAACCCGTACCCACAAGAATAATGTTTTTTTGAATTTCAATTCAAGCTCATGGACCCCTTTCTTAGAGGCTCTGTGGGCCCAGCTTCTTCTTGATTTCCTGTATCCATCCTGGCTGTTCGTCGCAACCTCAGCTGTAAGCTATCAGGCAATAATGACTCCTCTCTCCCCACAGCTTCAGCTGTTCGGGCCTTCTCCTTTCTGTCGTATGGCCAGATCAAAAATGACAGCACTCGCTGTTCCCAGTTGCCTGTGTGCGTGTCCATTTATATTAGACCCAGCAAGGGGGCGGGATTCAATCTAAGGCAAGCCCACTGACTTGGTCGAATCAAAAAAGTCCTAAAAGCAATCTTAACAGGTAATCAAAGGTAAGTTTGCCTTTCAATTGAATTTAATACAATCAAAGGGCATCACACCCGAATGAATAGATTAGTTTACAAACATAATTTTTCTCTTTTTGGGATTCACAAATAATCTCAAAATGCCACACTTACTATCTATGCCTAAATCCCACAGCACCAAGTCGACATTAGGTGTCATAAATATTTGTTTATGTTTAATTTTGTTTATGATTAATTGTTTTGATTAAACCAATACAATATTCAAGCAGTTTTCATGTTTTGGGGTTCATTCTGCACAGTGGTCTGCATCTAAGATAGGGATTGTTTTAGATGTAGGGAGTATAGCTGGAACAAGACTCAGACTCGGTTCTTTGCTTGTTTGGCGCTTATAGCTATCTTATAGATAAGTCTTCCTCCTAGAAAATTTTGCTCTTTTCTAAAATATCTAGAACCCATGTGCAATTTTCTTCATGTGAGCCTGATTAGGTATACTGATCAAATTCTAGTGGAAATGTTGACTAGGTACTAGGTTAGCCAGTGTCCCAGGTCATCTAGCTTCTCTTAGTTCCATAGCAACAGGCTTAAACATCAGTACTACCAAAACCCTTCAGAATGTGTTTTATTGGTCAAGAAGAAACCCAAGTAAATAAGCTTGGATAAATGCATCACCACTATTGAAAACTAGCCATAAGGCAAAACACAAACCTAAAGAACAAAAACTAGGAGTATAAGTTTCCTATTTTCCAAGAGCCAGCTACAGACTCAAATGGAGGCTGATACCATAACAGGAGAGAAAAACTGATATATATCTTTGTCACTGTCGGTGCACACATTTGTCATGAACAAAAATCATCTGCCTACTTCTAATAACATATGCTCAAATTATTCTTTCCCATTTTGTCAGTAGCCTACCAAAATTTTCAAAATGCCTTTTTTATATTGGAATTGAACAATCTTTCCAGATTTAATAGTAAGAATGCATGGGACTGAACTCCCATTTCTATGCATATCTGTTCCATTAAAATGTCTCCTCTTGTCACATGCCTATAGCTGTTTATTTCTCCTAAATGAAAAATTCCTAGAAAACAGAATGTTTTTTTTCCATCTGAGGGAGCTCTGTGAAAGAGCTATTTCCCCCCGCTTTTTTGGCAAAAAAGAAGTTGTCTTGGGATGTGAGTTTGCTGCCGTTGCATGTGTGGCCCAGAGGCCTCATACAGTCTCAGCTGGATAGGCCCCTTGGAAAGGGAAAGAGCTAACATATCACATTTTATGATGAGGCTGCCAGATTGTTGCTCCCCTTTATACAGCTCCTAGTTGTTCTGCATGAGGGACTCCCTAGGGTGAATGGGAGAGATAAATGAGGTGTTGAGGGGAATAATAATTTTGCACAAGGTGAAAGGATAAAGGAAAAGTGAAAAACATTCTTGCTTAGCCACAGGATAAGTCATATTAATTAGTCTGTGCATGACAACTCCACAAGTGGAAATGAAATTTATGAAAAGGGAACCATAAAATGGATACACCTCATAGAAAAATATCACTTGAATGCTACACTTCACAGCTTTCCACATTGGATAAAATTACTTCATAATTCATGACCTTATTAAAACGTGTTATAGATACTCTTGGATATGAATTCTAAATGCTTAATCTCAAAATGCTCTGTGTGTTTAAAAATATAATGAAAGATCCATTTCTACCATTTCAGATTTAGATATTTGCTTTACAGTGACAAATTATGAAAGGAAATATTCTTCTATGGTTCATTTGGTAAAATACCTATGAGTCAAGTCTAGTCCACAGTAATGTAAAGAGGCAGTGGTGTGCATAATGTAAAAAGCAAGAACACAGATTTGACTCCACAATATATCTTCAAGTATTTTATGCATGTTTACCTTTTAAATTTTGCTTGGCTTAAGATATGAACAAAATTTGTATTTATAAGTGTACTCCAACTGTTGATAGGGAAAACTAGGCCAGTCCAGGAAAGAGATATATGCAATTATGGGACACCATTTAGGGTTAAATACATAAATGGACAATCCATAAGTGGTAAGGAAGAGTATATAGAATATAAAAAGTTTTGCCCCTTTATTAAAATATTCCTCTACCTGAAAAAGCATAAACTAAATATACCTTTAAATGGATGGTAAAATTAGGAAAGTTTGTGGTTTGAGTATATTTGATCATCATGGATTTTTTTTTCTTTATCCTGATCTATATATTTAGGTAGATTAGATGAGATAGATGAGACAGATAGGTAACCTCAGTTATGATTATATGTAAATAATAGGGCTTGTATATTACACACTTTGAATAACTAGAATGTAGATATTTATGCACACTAAAGAAGAAAAGTTTTCTTCCCCCCTTTTCTTTCTTCCCAAGCCTCCATTAGTTTTTAAAGGTGTTTTAACAAATGTCTGTGAGAAAGCTAGTAGGTCATGAACCACCTCGAAACTAAGTTTTAATTGGCTTTGCTCATGTGCACTTTTCTAGAAATGCTTGAGCATTAGAGTTTGCTAGAGAGCTCAATAATCTGTTAAGATATACGGTTCTTGCAATTAATATATTCCCCTTAAAATATTGGATATGCAGCATTTGATCAACAAAGGAGAGTTGTATTTCTTTAAGATATGCCTATATCAGCATTGTTTCTGTAGTGTGATGAAAGGAGTAATCACTACAGTGAAATAATTATCTTTTTTTTCCCATGGAGTAATTAGGAATGCAACCCTGAATAAGTAATGGTGTGTAAATTACTGCCGGCGTCCCAAGGATCCAGTAGCTCACACATTCTTCTTTTCAAAAGTTTTTTCTTTGATTATTATGCCTCATTTATGCTAACAAATATAGGATTCATACCTTTTTTTTTATAGCTGATGCTGACTCTTTTGGAGTAAAGTAATTGAAGTTTATTGACTTCCCGAGGGTAAAAGTAGTTGAAAATTTTTATAAAATATTCTCTCTATAGAAAAAAATTCAAACTTTTGCCTACATAAATATGAAAATGAATTAACATTTATAACCCTTGTGAATTCACAGAGAAACTTTCCACCAAGTCAACTATTACAAATATGTTTGGGAAGGATATTCATTGTTTTGAGTATTTCTTTTGTTAATTCATTTACACATACCATATACATAACACTATGAACAAAAAGTGTATATAATAATAAGCGAATATTTCTATTTCATCTCCTTTCCCAATAATCATTGTGACTATTTTTGTATCTTTCTATGGCTAGTTTATTCCTAGACAAGATTATACGAATGCATATGTGTGTATTCCTATCCACATCTATTTCTGTATTATATCCATATATCTATATCTATCTTCCACTAATAATTATGTACTATGCACAGAGTTGTATACTTTGCTCTTTCACTGGACATTATATCAACACACATTATGCTGTCTTAAACACTGCATAGTATTCTATTGTGTGTAACCTTTAAAACATACATTACAGGCAATATATAAAATTTATCTAATAATTTGATTACCCTGTCCTCTATTGTGTTAAACAATTAGTTGGTTTCTAATCTTTTTCAACTGCAACTACTGCAATAAATATCCTATATGTTACTTCACAAATGACCAATATGTCTGCAGGAAGCATTCCTAGAATTAGTATTGCTGGGTCAAAGAATCTGTGAATTATAAACGAGTACTGATATTTCCAAATTGCTCTGCATAGAAACTGCACCATTTAACAAGCCAACCAACAATGGTTACAGGGTCTGTTACTTCTCACATTCATAAAGACTGTTGGAGGCTGAAAGTACTATTTCTCTCCAGTCACATACCTGCTTGATTAAATATAAATATGATATTTGAAATTCTGTAAAAAATACTATTTTTTTTCATTGGCAATATCAAATATCCTGCCTTCTTTGAGGCATCCCATGATATGAAAAAAGAAGTCAGCACAACTTGCTATTAAAACTGACTGAAGAACCATGAGAGAGATTTCAACCACTCCTGCCTTCTCTGTAATAGAACAATAAAACTTAATGGAAACAGGCATTATCATAATTACTACTAATAATCACTTATTGAGCACTAACAACATTTGATGCACTGTGGAGAGAACTCGGAGTTGGACATGGTCTGAATGAATTTAGGCCACCATTTAATGTCGGATAGAGAGAACACAGACAAAAACTCTTCAATTTTCCCTGTGGGGAAACAAGCCTGCTGCTTGTTAACTTTTCAAGCAAAGTTAATGACTCCCCCCTCCATACTCCCAGAGTGCTCTGTTTATATTGTACCCCTTTGCACTGTGGATCGTGTCCAGCCACTGACTGTTCAGCAAACCCTCTGGATTGTGACCCAAGCTTGGGCTAAAAGGTCTCCCTGTCTGTTGCCATCTCTGTCTCTGTCTGTCTCTGCCTGTGTGTCTCTCATTCTGTCTTCACTGCAATGAATTTTAATTTTGCTGATAGTATATCCAATAATAAAAATTGACTTTTGAAAAATTAAAATAGTTTACAATGATTTTGTGGTATTACTAAGAGATATAAGTTAAATGATAAGAAACCCAGTAGCTATTTATAAGAACTACTATTCCAGTTGGTTATATGAGTGGGCTATGTTTTTGGGTTGGTGTAGTGAACTATATAAACATAGACATAAAATCACATGTAATTCTAATCATTCAGTGTTTTTCGGCCTGCTAATCTATATGGGCTTTTGTTTTTGTCATTTAAAAATGCTGAAGTGGGGCAGTGGATATAGCTCAGTGGTTGAGCGCCTGCTTCCCATGTATGAGGTCCTGGGTTCAATCCCAGGTACCTCCTGAAAAATAATTGCTTAAGGAAAACATCAAGTTTGACATTTAAAATCAACCAAAAGCCATTAATAAAGACTCAGAGCTAACACAGTGACCCAGTTCCTTTCCACTTGTACTCTTACATTGAGATGCCCTTTTCATTTTTGTGCCCTGTAAATTCCTTTCTGCTTATACCTGCTCATCCATACTGTGGGCCTCCTCTGCTCCTTTCAGGGCCTCTCTTCTTTCTGTTTTCATCTTGCTATGGCTGTGCACTTCCTTTCTACCTTCTTGCCTGTCTTCTCTTATGCTTCTCTGTTTTGATAACATTATAAGATACATATGCATGAATATTCCTTCAGTTTAGTCTCCTTTTCTTCCACCACTACTCTGCATTCATTTTTCACCTCCATTTCCATGACACCCTGCAGTTTGAACCCTCATGCCTCTCAGTTATCTTAATGCCTCTTCCATCTTCCTTTTTTGACCTGCACTAAACAAACTCATGCATCCCAATCTGTGATTATCTTCATCTTTACGGATTCACTCTTTTAATCATAAATATTTAGTGTCCCTACTGTGTGCCACCAGGCTTTTACATCTCTATAGGAACAAAATATTAGAGAACAAACAGGTAGAAATACACTTTTGAGTGAATTAATTTAGGAGGAAGTAAAAAGAGTTTTTTATCATATCCCTTGTTAGAATGATGAAATCATTCATCTTATCCAATCAATAAAAAAAGGACCCGCCATTGCTAAAATTACTATAATTAGATACATATATACCAAAGAACCATATCCAAAGCTATATGGCATACCTAAATATACAAATATATATAGAAATAAAAGTTATATGTTACCACTAAATTTGTTAAAAGTTTTGAGTAGTTTTCCATATTAACTTAGCATAAACCTATAAATACTATATAGTATGTACACACTTACAGAATTGGGTGTTAAACTTACAGAGTTGAGAATGAAAATTTACAACAAATCAATCTAACAAATATTTAATGAAGTAAGTTTAAAGTGTTGTACAAACTGTAATTAGGCATAAATGGCAAGTCATTCATGTAAATGAAAATAATTAGCCATTTCTCCATAGCCTAATTTGTCAGCAAACTCTTTCCTTCTCAACATATAAACAAACAAGCAGAGCTTTATTTTCAGTTTGCTAATAAACTAATTTAAGTACATTACTTTCCTAACACTGCACTAATGTGTGTGTTTGTAAAGGGAGACGGGCAGGTATCTGTCTATAGGATACACAGTAGACAAGTAGTTTGATAGGCCATAAGATAAAAATGATAGAATAAAATACCTGGGTTATCTTGGAAAAGAAGTGTAAGCAGGAGTAGCTTTTGGTGGTTGTCCCACAATTTTCCTAGAATCCATGGCAGTTGTGATTTAATTCTCTGAAGTGTTCTAGTCAGCCACTTTGAGCTGGGTTCAAGGGCAGTCAGGCAGCCTAGTTCTGGGGCAGTGACAGGGACTCTGTACCCTAGAAGTTGATGTGTGTGTTTCAACGTAACTCAAGTTATGATCATAGGCCTTTGTAATCAGAGATTTTGAGTCAAAGGAGAGGGTCAGTGGGCACTTGAGGAGGGCTGAAAATAGGAAAACCTAAATCACACTGGAAAACAAGTTTGAAAACTAGTAGTATAGAAAGTATTACCTCAGAATGTTTCAGGTGAAATAAATACTTTTCAATTTAATATAATTTTCAGTAACTCCTTTTCATTTTGGCCATGTTGCATAAAACACTATGTCCAAGAAATGGATCTGAATTTTTAAGAGAAAAATGGCTCTTTGAGTTGTCTTTCCATACGTTCAAACACATTTGAGTAAATGAAATCAAGAGGAAGGTTCAAAAACCAAATTACGCCTTATATTTTGATTAGAAGAAAATGGACTTTTCTTATTGTTGCCTTTCTAAAGGAATACAATCTGTGCTAATTCAGTATTGAATCTTGTTGCAGAGACAAAAACACAATCATTTTGTTCTTTCCCCACTGGTGTGATAGGTGTAAATTCCTTTGCATTTGGCTTTAAATAGCTTTTTTGTTTAGAAACTGATGTTTAGACTTATTTTTCTTCCTTTTCTTGGGTAAAATGGAAGCCATGAGAACATTAATATAATCTTTTTTTTTTTTTAAAGATTTATTTATTTTATTACATATCTCCCCTTCCCCCCTGCTGCGGCAACACACCGAGACTGGTCACTGCGCAGGCGCGGCTTTCCCCGCTTGTGGGCGGCTTCTGCTTCCATTCACGGCCGGCTTTTCAGTTCGGGGGTGGCTGGCTGTGCTCCATTCGCGGGCGACCTGCCCTGCCTGTGGCGGCTTTTGCCCTTCCGTGGCAGTTTTTTGCCCTGCCCATGGCGGCTTGCCATTCTCAAGGCGGTCTGCCCGCTAGGAGAGGTCCCCGGGAACCGAACCCGGGCCTCCCATGTGGTATGTCGGTGCCCTATCCACTGGGCTATCGAGCCGGCCCCACATTAATATAATCTTAAAGTGAGAAAGGCCTTTCACTGCATGTTGACACGGGCAGAAAACATAATGAAGAAGAATGGTGAGAGATCTGAGTACATACAAAACACATGTAGATATGAGAGTTGAGACAGAAAATAAATCACAATAAATAAAATGGAAAGACACATATCTAATTTAAAATTACTTACAATTAATATAATAACTAATACAGAAATAAAATTTAAAAATATGTCTTTGGGCATGGTTTCATCTAGGAGTTGTGACAAGTCTGAGATGTTGGATAAAGGGAGAGGAGCTGTCAGTGTGCAAGGAGAGGAACAAGGAGGAGTCAGGCTATGAAGAGCAGGGCTGGCCAACACTATAAAGTGGCTTTTGCAGGGGTGAATTTTTTTTTTTTCTCTAATTTATCTTCTTTGTTCATTCAGAAACAGGCACTGACTGGGCTGTGTTAAATAGGCCACACATGGGTATGGGAAAAAAAAAAAACATGGGGCAGATTGCCATAGCGTAATGTCTAGATTGCAAAATTATTTAAGTAGAACTTGGTTTAACCTCATAGGGCCACATTTCAATCCTCTGAAGTGAAGTGACTTCCTGGCCCAGATCTGCACAAAAATATTTTTTAAAAAGCCACATCTTGGTGATAGATCCTTACGTGGTGGGAATATTTTCCCACCTATTTTGAGAGATTTTCCAGTTCTTCCTAAAAGATAGGGAAAATGAACTTGTTCAGTGTCCACTGAGTTCACGGCTTTACCCAAATGAATCTAAAGCTATTTTGCCATTGCGCCCATGTCCTTATATTAGTAAGTCATTTATCACATGGCCAGCTGACAGGCAGGCTTTTATAGCATGGGGCCCAGGCTACAGTACTGTTCAATCTCTTCATTTAGTTGTGAGGACTGGAACTATTTTGGAACTCATAACTGTTTTACTAAACCAATTTCCTGAGTCATTTAACAACATGTAACAAATGTCCTCTGAATGCAGATCATTGCAGTAGGCTCAGAGAAAGATTAAATGAAGATATTTATAGCACATAAAAAAAGTTTGCAGAGAAGCAGAAAGGACAACTTCATGGGAAAAAAATAAACAGCTCCACACACAACAAAACAAACAAGTGTGAATCGATTCAACAAATTTTCGTTGTCTATTATATTTCAGATACCATGTGAACAACTCTGGATGTGAATATGCAGAAAAACAGTTATTACAAACTGAGATTATAAACTGTCCATTTCCAAATCCCAGCCAGCAATGATGCCACCTATGAGGGTTTAGAAGAATCAAGTTATTTCCTTTCCAGGATTTAGTAGAAATATTAGATATACAAATAACTTCTGTAGAAAACTTTGAACTTAGGTAAGCAAAGATGTTCTTAATTAATTTCAAAGATAGGATGTGGCTTCTGAGAGTAATAAGCATTTATTAGTTAAAAGATTCTAAAGCCCACATGAAATTATTAAGTGACTTTTTGTAATCCACACATCGCTATATTTGTGGGAAAGACAAATATTTCCTGTCTTTAAGAAACATTTAATCTAGTTGAAGATTCAAGATCGGATGCTGTCACTTTGACCAGAAACAAAACCTTTGCTAATGATTTCTTTGCTTTGATATATTTTATGCTGGCATGACTCAGTATAAGAGAAATTAAATATGACCATTTCCTGGATACTTTGTTCTTTTCTAGGGGTTTGAAATTGATTTTTTAGCTCATCTATCCTTGCAGTTTCCTTAGTAAAGTGAACAGGCCTATCATTTAAAGTATCCTACTTTTTTAAGAGTTGGGAGTATAGTCTGGCTGGAATCCGTGGGCCTCAGGAATGGGTCTGAGTTCTAACATGTGGCTAATGCATTTTCCGGTAGAGTTGAGAACAGGAATGTCCTTGAAATAGAAGGTTCTCTTCTGTATTATGGTTGTCTGACAATCCAATTATATTCCCCTTTATCCAATAAAATATTCTGTTATTCTTGTCCTGGACTTTAAATATTACCCTAAATTCTCAAAGGTCCCTGTAGAGATTTCATTCAATTTCTTTTAAACTAGGCTATAAATTAGCAAATCTTTACATATAGCTTATTTAAAAAATATATATGCTTTTACCAAAGTTCATTTTTTTTTTTTAAAGATTTATTTATTTTATTACATATCTCCCCTTCCCCCCCGCTGCGGCGACGTGCCGAGACTGGTCACTGCGCAGGCGCGGCTTTCCCCACTTGTGGGCGGTCTCTGCGTCCATTCACGGCCAGCTTTCAGTTCGTGGGTGGCTGGCTGCGCTCCATTCGCGGGCGACCTGCCTTGCCCGTGGCGGCTTTTGCCTGTCCGTGGCAGCTTTTTGCCCTGCCCACGGCGGCTCTGGCCCGCCCATGGCGGCTTGCCACTCTCAAGGCGGTCTGCCCGCTAGGAGAGGTCCCCGGGAATCGAACCTGGGGCCTCCCATGTGGTATGCCAGCACCCTATCCACTCGGCTATCGAGCCGGCCCCCAAAGTTCATTTTAAGATGGTTTTTGGACAGGTAGCATGAGGTAAGAAGCCTAGATCACTCACATTTTCCTAATAATATGCCCTGAAAATAGCTATTAATAATCATAGTATATAAAAATAATAGTATTATATTAACATTTTAATATGAAATAATAATAATTTTAATTATAAGGACCACTTGTATTCGCATTATTGAAAAGTGAATATGTCATATAAATATTTTCTTTTTCGAGACTAGGTAGTAATTATTCTGTTTCACTCATGGCTAAAATATTTTACCTTCTGTAAGTCATTCTTGTACAATTAATTATTTTGTAGTGATGCTATGTGTATACTATACACAATGGGAGGTGTACTTAAAATCAGTTTTTGAAAAAAAGGCATTACAATCCTTATTTGTCAGTCATCCAAGCAACGATTAGTCTTTGAAAGGACACTGGCTTCTAATATGTTGACATGATTCCCTCAAACTCTGAAATGGTATGAGTCATTTATTTTAATAAAATCCCTCCTAGACCTTTATAAGGAAAATCTTTATACTTTAAGATATAAGAATTCATTGCTTTGATCAAATCATATATACCTGTGGCAACAGAGCTTCTTTTTGCAACTTGGTATTATGTATTTCTAGATTAATCATTATGAGGATTATATGCAAGTTTTTAATACTGTATGATAAAATTAGCTTCACAAATTTGAATATTTCTTTTTCTATGCTTACATTCAGAAATTACAGCCTATCACCTGAAACTTAATACATTCTATTCTTATTATGTTAATGCCACTCACCAGATTAAAACTGCATTCTTCAAGGCTAGTATTCTTAGTTCCTTTCTCAGGCACAAAGATGTACTTATATGTGAAATGTTTGATGGCTATAGAACAAAGCATCTTATTCTGTAAAAGATTTTAGAATATACTGCTCTTAATTTTTACTCGTTTAGTCAGTGAACATTTTTTTTTCATACTTACTATGTACAAAATTCTGTGCAATTGCACCTGGCAGGATTTTTGTGGCAAATCACATGGATTAACATGCTCTGGAAGCAGGAAAATTGTACTAAATAAAAGTTATCATTATTATAGAGTTGGAAAATTTATACACAAATTCAGATACAGATTATGGAAAACAGCATGGTGTTCTGGTATTATTAAAAAATTGGTAAAGTCTTAGTCGATTCATTTTCTAGCTGTGAAATCTTGGCAAGTTACTTAACCTGTGTAAGAGCCAGTTTTTCCATCTGAAATATCTGCTTCATGGGAGATAGTATTAAATGTATGTGAAAATGCTTTGTAAACTCTGAGATAGCAAATAAATATTCACTATTACTATAAAACATGGTTTCTTCCCTAAAGAGGTGGAAAAATCTAACAGAGAGAAAAAAAGTGATTCTAAATAATTATACTGCAGCATCTTTCTTTCTTTTCAAAGTATTTCATTAAATCCACATAGGATATTTTACATAATGAAAAATTTGTGTGCATGTTGAATGTAAGGAGAAGGATAAAGTTGGATGTGGATGCTTCTTTGAGAATAAGGTCTATATCTGTGTTCCTTGTGGTGGCTTTGTGATACGAATAACAAAAGAGTGAAAAGAGCTGATAATAGTTAGCTCCCATAAGGACATGGAGAGAATAAAGCATTTAAAAAGGAGGATCTTCATAGCAAACATCATAAATATTTTAATTAGATTCTGATAGAATAACATTTTCGGTACATGAACTTCACAAGGCATCAATATCCCAGCAACCACAAGGACAAGGAAGTTCTGAGAGCTCTAATCTTGTTAGGGAAAGACAATGCCTGGTTTTTCAGGCTACAAGTTAGAAGGTGGATATGAGGGTGCTGTGCTTTTCTTTCCTTTTTCATTATCGTTTATGGTTCATAACATAGAAACTGATCATTCTTTCCAGGAAATTTTTATAATTGGATTATTATATATCAAATGTGAAAAAAAGTAAGTTCTCTGAAAAATTTTAATGAATCTCACTTTAAAAGTAATACCCAATGTTTAAAAGTACAATTGTGTGATGTACGATTGTCAATAATAGCGTCTGTATGTCATTGCATGGATATTAAGCAGTGATGCTTTGAAGTTTTATCTATTAGCCCATTCTTTCTGGAGGATATTACTCCTGGACTGCTTCTCCAAGGCCATGTGGGAAAGTCCAATTAAAGTCAGAGGCGTTGGAATGGGCTATCTATGGAACTGAGGGGAGGACTGGAGAAAGGAACAGGTGAATTCTGGGGATTTGTAGGTTTGCGGTTGAAACTACAATGGTGGGAATGCTTTTCATGGCAAGTATGGCAGGGGAGGGTCACTGGTGCAGTGCATTGGTGGGGGGGGTATGTGGGAAAGGGTGCACCTGGGCCATGCTTCTATAGAATATGAATGTGTTCCTCTTGGCATAGGGTAGTGTATCAGTGGGTGGAGACTACACATTAAACAAGAAAATGTTAAACGCCCATCCTGGAGAGTCCTGCTACGTTCTCAATTAGAGGGGCAAGAACATCTCAAAAACAAATACATAGGTGGCACCTAATAAAAGAAAACAGACCAGTATGTCAAGTCCTCAATATTAATGCATGTACCTATGAATGTTATTGTTCAAAAATGGAAACTCAGTGGTTGCCATAGGCTCCAAGGGGATGGTGAGGGAGGAATGGGTGGAACATGGGGCATCTTTGAGGTCTTGGAGTTGTTTTGCATGATCTTGCAATGATGGATTCAGGCCATTATACATTTTGTCAGAACCTACAAAAGTATTCAGTGCAAAAGGTAAACCATAATGTAAACCACTGACCATGGTTAGTAGCAATGCTTTGATATTTATTCACCGATTGTACAAATGTACCATACTCATATAGGATGTTATTAGTAGGGAAGGATATGGGGGGAGGGGGGAGAGGGAGTGCGGTGTATGGGAATCTCATGCATTTTCTATATGACTTTTCTGTAACCTAAAACTCCTCGGGAAATTAACATGAAAAAAAAATAAGACATCAGGGGAACATACAGAAGAAATTGTCAATATACATGAAAGATAAGAGAGCTTATGGAGATGAAAGGCACAATAAAAACATTTTACTTTTATTTTTTGCTTTTGTTGCTGTTTAATTTTTTACTATTGTTTTTTTGTTGGCTTTGTTTTTGGAGAGGTTTTGGGTTGCAGAGGGGTTGGAGCTGTGGTAGGGGAGGGTCACTGGTCTGGGGTATCAGTAGTGAGAGGATGTTTGCATGGAGGTGCACTTGGGGCATACCTCTATGGAGCCTGAGTGTGTTCACGTGGTCATGGAGTATTGTCTCGGGGGGTGGAGACCCATGGAATAACACATGGCATATTAAATTCCCATCCTGGTGAGTCCTGCTACATCCTCTCATAGAGTGGTAAGAATCTGTGGAATATATGGGCAGTGCCTACCAAAGGAGGGTGGACCAATGTACCAGGCCCGTGATATTGGTGCTTGTAATTATGAACCTAGCTCTTCTGAAATCGAAACTTGGCCTGGTAATATATATTGCCTAATGCCTAGACCAAAAGGGGAAATGGTAAATGCAAATGAGGGTTTTTAAAGATTTATTTATCTTTTCTGCTCCTCCTCCCCGTTGTTTTTGCTCTCGCTGTCTGCTGTCTGCTCCCTGTGTGTTCTTCTGTGTCTGCTTGTCTTCTCTTTAGGCAGCAACGGGGACCGATCCTGGGACCTTCCGGAGTGGAGAAAGGTGCTCAATCTCTTGTGCCACCTCAGTTCCCTGGTCTGCTGCATCTCTTATTGTCTCTCTTCTGTGTCTCTTTTTGTTGCGGCATCTTGCTGTGCCAGCTCTCCACGCAGACCAGCACTCCTGTGTGGGCCAGCCCTTCTGCGTGGGCCAGCTCGCCATGCGGGCCAGCTTGCTTTTCACCAGGAGGCCCTGGGAATCGAACCCTGAACCTCCTATATGGTAGATGGGAGACCAATCGCTTGAGCCACATCTGCTTCCTGCAAATGAGATTTTATGGCTAAGAGATTTCAAAGGGAGTTGGGAGGGCATTCCAGAGGTTATGCTTATGTACATCTCAGGAGGATCTCACTGTATGCCACAGTAAACAGTGCCTCAAATAGGGGTGCACCTGGGGGCTCTAGAGACATCTAGACAATATAGACAGGGCAGACAACCCCAGGGAAATTGGCACCCCATCAGTGGGCCTTATCTTGGAATATATGATAACTTATCTCCCCCACTGTATCAGATTTATACTCATTTATTATTTTCCTACACATGGTTCTTCAATCCCATTTATTTGAGCCTATAGTTAGCACTAAACCCATTAAAATATATCCCAGAGACTTAAATCTTTGGTCTGTTCATATGCCAGGTGAGACTTGAATCCAAATACAGTTGCAGCCCTTACCTACTCTCTAGTTCATCAAACTCACCTGGACAACTAACAAAAGGATGATGATGGACAACGTCCAACCCAAGAAGGAGAGAGTATGTTCAACTGCAAGTACGATAGTTCCATCCATCTGCTCCCTGGGATCTAAACACCCTTTCAATTGGAAGCAAATCCTCAACATTGCTTCCCCAAACCCTCAAGATTGAGAAACAAACATAAGGGGGGAATGCAGTATGGACTAAAGTAGACTTATATTATTATTCTAATAATGTGAGAACTTGTAATATTGATATAAAGACAGTGGTCACCAGAGGTTCTGAAGGGAGGGAGAAGGAACAGCAGGTGTAACAGGGGGTATTTTTGAGACATTAGAATCATTCTGCATGATATTACAATGATGGATACCGGCCACTATACATTTTGTTAAAACCTATAAAATTGTGCAGTGCAAAGTGTAAAACATAGTGTAAACTATAGACCGTGGTTAATATCAATACCTCAATATGTGTTCATCAATTGTAACAAATGTGCCACAATGAAAGATGTTAAAGGGGGAAAGTGTGGAAGGGAGAGGAGATGGGGTATATGGGAATCACCTATATTTTTGAAATAACATTTATGTAATCTAAAGCTCTTATAAAAATAAAAAATAAAAGTTATTTTTTAAAAAAAGTCAGTCAGAGTTAAGCATCCAGAAGGAAAGAGTGGCAAATACTTGGAAAAAGTGTCCATTATCAATGTGATTTACACAAGGTCACAGAGTAGGGTGGTGTCTAAAACATGGCCGGTGAGGGAAAAGCTTTGCTGGGAATCTTCTTGCCTACTTGTCTCTGGGGAATCTAGAGGGCATGGAGCTTTTTGGAGCAGTCACGCCAGAAAGGCCATCTCGTTTTATTTTCCCCATGTGTTCTGCTTGGGTTCAACATTATAAAATTAGATGGAGCTGCCAAGATGACAGCCTCTGAATGAACTGATGCCAGATCTACAGAGTCCAGGTAATTGGATCTGCTGGGTTAACTAAGCAGCTGGCCTAAACCACAGCCCTGAGGACTTCAATCCAGATTCAATTTTAATTCTCTGGATAATGAGATATCCCATTGTTAATGGCAGTAAAAGCATTCCTCAGCTACCTCTCCTTTCCTTGTCTCCATTCTATAACTTCCTGGGAAAAATTTATCCCATGTAAACAAAAAATTCAAATCATGTCACCAACATGGTCCTCAGTTAGATCTCTACAGTGCCTGTTAGTATCTTTCAGAACAAGAAGCCAAATGAGGGATTTACACCAAGAGCTATTATTAGTAACTAATTCACAAATCAAGAAACACGAAATGTCTCCTCTTATAAGAAACCTTAAAGGAATCTGCATTAGAACTCTAGCCTGATCTCTATGGAAATAAACATTTATGCAAATATAAATCATTTAACTACATCATATCGATAAATAGGATTTACAATGCCTCTTATATTTTTGATGTAGTTTCATGCAATGCAACTATTTAATGAAAAGGTTCAAGAAGCCTATTGACATTTACTTTTTTTCTTACCATACATTTAATAAGCCCAAATATAACATTCACATTAACATCAAATACACGTAAAATATGAAATTGCTGTAGAGGAATGATGACATATTTTAGTACTTTGATAGTGGTGCCAACATTTCATTTAGGATATTTATATGTGTCATCTAAAAAGGACAATAAATTTCAGTGAAGGCTCAATATTTTACAAGACTTTTCATCAACACTCTCCACAGGGTAGGCTAAAATCACAGAGGGAAGGAAGAAATACTGCTGAATAATCAATCTTTGAAAGCATTCAATGTTATTAAAAAAGCTACATTTAAGGTATCCATAAGTCTAAAAAATGGATGTGTCAGAAGTGGTGTGGGGCATATGTATAGATATATGAGCGTTAATAGAGCATTTACCTTTCTTTCTATTTTTCAGTATTAAGATTATTAAGAAAACAAAAATGTAAAAAAAAATTGCATATTAGTGATGTTAGGCTTTGACACAAATCCACCACTGGAAGTTTGAAAACTTCTTTCTGTGACGTTTTTCTTAGTTTTCAGCACTGCACTTGCTAACTGGCACAGAACAAATCCCCACACACCCCAAACACATAATAAGACAAGGCAGACAAACTTGTCAGTTCTAAGGATGGATAAGTTGAATTAGATAAATTCATTACTCTTATCTGCTACCAAAGATTGGAATAAAGTTTGCTTATATTTCCTCTGTTCTAAGTTTGAACTGAAATTACGTATCTAATAGTTCAGCATGATAGACAAGTACTGATATGAATGTATAAAAAATCAATATGACCATTCTGTGGTGGTGACCAAGAGTAATGAGGAGAATGGAGGAAAATACAGCTTTTATCCCCAGGAGATAGAGTTTCTCTGTTCCCTGCTAGAGCTGGAAGTATTATATTTTAAAACTAAGGAACAGACATTCATGGTTGTATCCTTTTGGAAGGAATCATTTTACTCCCTATGAAAGATCAGAAGTACTGTTTGTAAGCTTTGTTCTCTGGTATTAAGGAATGTATCATATTAAAAGAAATTTTCTAAGATCCCACTGTAAAAGAAGACCTCCTAATTCAGTGCTCTTCCAGAGTCATTCTTTTTCATTTTCATTTGTTCTGTAAATCAAGACAAAAAATTATAGAATTTTCTATCTTCTATTGCTGAAAAGGAGACCTCTTCCCCAAATCAATGTCACCAAAGCTGAGGTAATATCTCTTTCTCCAGGCTTTGTTTAGTAAAACCATACAGTGAGGATGCCAACATGTGATCTCTATACATTTCAGGTCTGTATAGAAATGAGGTACCAAAGGAAAATCATTCTATAAAATTCACTCTGGGAAAATGTGCTTTAATGCACACTATAGAGAATATCATTGAAGAGGAATTTGGAAAGGTGACAACCTGTATTTCTTTTTGTTTTTCATTTTTTGGTCTCTTTTTACACACACGCATGTGCTCACACACACACATCAGCCCCTCTCTTTAACTGACATTATGTCTTTAAAAACCTACAAACCCTTAATGCTTTAATGATCTCTTTCATTTCCATTCAAGCCCAAAACACTATGAAATACCTGCTGGGTGAAAGTATTCCTTTGGTTTCCAGAGAAGGCTTTCCATCTTGAAGCAGAGAGGGAAGGATTTTCCAAGGTCTTTTTAGTCTGTAAGTACTACTTACAGATGGGATCTATTATTTTCAAAATCTTAGGGAGGAAATTACTTTTCAACCAACTGAGAGCCATACATATAGCATCACTTACCCTCTCTTGAGGGGTGATGTGGTATTCTGCCCAGGGAACTGTTTGAGGATCCAAATGAAATGTAATGCTTGAGAGAATAAATTTTGAAAGTTTTTTTTTTTTTCATTATTAGTTAGGCAGAGAACCCAAATCCCTCCCCAAATGGCAGGAAGAAGTCCCCTTTTAATAAATTTGTTTTCTACTACATTTATTATGGAACTGGCTGCATCTCTAGAGGTGCATTTGAGTGTTATCTTAAACTTAAAACACCAACACTACTCTCCTTCAGTGGGCTTGTGGTTCCGTGTGGTTTTCAGATAATCAAATCTTTGGAAGCTTAAATAGGATGCTAATCAAGGAGAAGCCATGTTTGAGAAATGTTACAACTCTCTATTACTTTGTTTTGAACTTCAAGGAGGCAGTCAAATGAGAAAGATATAAAAGTGTCCATGATCACTTAGAAAAGATCTTCTTTACCATCACACCTCCAAGAATGACTGAGGGAAAATCCTAATCCAAAACTACCCATTAAACTTCTTGTTCTTACCTTGACTTTATTGCAGCTACTTTATTTCTCTGCTACCAGTTAATATAATCTAAGATGTCAATTTTAATGCTTTTTTTCTCTGATTTGTCTTTATTTCCTGTATTTAGTTGTGTGTCGGGGTTTTTCAGAAGGGTTTTCCTCTACTGTTTGTTTCTTTATATTTTGCTTTAGCTTTGAGGGAAGGATTCTGTTGGAAGTTCTTCATTTTCAAATTCTCAGCCAAAAACCACGTAGGAACTAGGCCCTAGAACTCCATGATGGTTATCATACTCTTTAGACTATTGAAGGGGACAGATATACTTTGAGCTCTTAAATCACTTCAAAATTTTTGAAGAAAATACTTCCAAATCTAACTTAGTACAATTCACCATAGAAGAATTTCTTCTTCACCTATATAGTGATGAACAAGTTAATCTGTTTATTCACATACAAAATGGGCACTGGAATTGTCTGAGAAACTGTGGCCTCAGAGTAATGATTAAATAAAAATGCTTAACTATTAAATCTTTTCTGTTTTTACTATACAATTTTGTCTAATGTTGATGTTCAATGAAAAAAATTGCATTAGAGTTTCTAACTCTTTAAATGAATGATTGCCTTGATATAGCTGAGAAAATGCAAATTTTCTAAAGAAAAAAAATGGGAATAAGAATAATACCACTCAAATCTATTATCTATTTTGAGTCTGGTTACAACTTGACAGGACAGAGATTATTATCATCCAAATATTTCAGACTCAAAGAGATTTTGGATTTAGCCAGGAAACAAGAAGCAGAGGAGCAACCTGAAATTACAGGTTCAGACTTAATATCTGCATTTTCTTTTATTATCCTCACTGATTTCTTATCACTGTGAAAAAAAATCTAGATTCCCGGTTAAGAAGACTCAATTTGAGAACTCCCAAGATGCATCAAAATTTAGCAAATTCATTGGCACTTATTATGTGTTTTGAAATGTGACTTGACTATGAGTCAAATCCAATTATCCACTTAAGTCCAGACTGCATGTTCTTCAATGGCAGGCACCACTTCTTAGTTGTCTTGGGTTTAGAGAGTGAAGAACAGTGCAGGCACAAGGCAGGAAAATAATGAATGACTACTGGATTATATTTTTCTGGTGGACCTTGAGTTTGGATGAGTTACCTTCTCTCTCCAGTTCTTCTGCATAATGGAGTCACATAGTTGGAATTTATAAGAGCCAGTTTTACTGCTCATAATTCTCCACATCCCTAACTGTAAAGTACTTGGTTGTCGATTAGTATGAGGAGGGTGTGAAGGAACAGTGTAAAAGAGTTAGAGGGCTATGATAGATATTACTTGGTAGATTAAGGAGGAGGAAGATGCCAATCTAGGTATCTTGCAAAAATGCTTATTCTTCAATATTTTTTAAGCCAAATGATGTTCTTAGTAGTTTATGTCACCGATTTTCATTCACAGATCTTCAGTACATACTTGAATGTCATTGAAATTATTTTGTTATGACTCAGATGGTTTTATATTCTATAAGCAAAATCTCATTGTGTGGGAACTCATCTCTCCATAATAGAAAAAGTATGGCTTCATTTGGTAAGAAGGAGTATATTGGCAAACAAAGCAAAAACTTCTAGTTAATCACAAATTTTAACCACTATTTAGTTGACATGTGCCTGCTGTGCTAATTGTTTCATTACTTAATTATGCAAAAATAATAGCATCCTCAGCAAACATAGCCGATGAAGCATTATTAAAATACAAGGAAACATGCTCTAGACTCTTTAGTACAAACATAAATATGTCATAATGAGGAAGAGCACTTATTATATAATAGTAATGAGGATTTTGTTGCTAGCATGAGTTCTTCCTTTGTGCAAACATCCACAATGCTCTTCTGCACCATGGTATCTGCTGTCTGTGGTTACAGAAAATGCCCTGACTTCCACATCACAATGTGCATTAGTTTATGGCATCACTGTTGAATATCCCCATTCTCTAACACAATTTCTGATCAATAAGTATTTGTTAAATAAAGGAGTACCTGCAAAATCAAATGAGTAAATGAGTGAACAAATAAACCCATCAATCTGAGGATCAGCTATGGAATTAAAGGTCACTTTATTCAGAACCAAGATAGCAGCTTCCAGAGCAGGAAGACCAGAGTCATGTTTCAGCACTCAGCAGTAGTGGTTGTGGCCCAGAGATTGATTTGCAAGTTAGCATGCCGAGCCCCGAGCAAAGAATGAGTGTTTTCATTTGAAGCCCTCCTATTCCATTGCTTTAAATATTTTTGAAATTATTTAAGAAGGGTTTTGGAGAGTTTAATATTCATACAATAAATCCAATTTTATTATTTTTCTGCCTTTTTTGGGTCAAACTCAAAAACAATGTTTTGGCCCTTTAGTTATCCTCATCATATGTATCTCTTAAATTTGGATGGTTTAATAATGCCAAGGTAACTTGAGGGTCAAACATTTGCAATCTCTGAAGATATTTCAAAGAGAATTTTTACAACTCTGAATATGATTTACAAAGCATAGACCTCAAATATCATGAGAGATGCAAGCATCCTTAAAAAAAATACATGGTATTCCAGGGCGACTCTTCTGAAGGAGGCAACACTCATGATTAAATAATCTATTTTATTTTCAATCTTTCATATTTTTAAAAAGCAATCTTACTCTTTCCCTTATATCTATTAATGTATGTTCAGGTCTTACAATATGCCCAGCATTTTACTAAGTCTCAAGAGAGACAAATGGAAATAAAGTACTGTCCCTGCACTTAAACTTTATGAAACAACAATATAATAGACAAGTGGGAGGGATAGCCATAGCCAATGTTTAATCCTCCCAGTGGGTCTCAAGATGAAATATGTTGATTACTATGCTAGCCAATGGAATATTTAGTACTGTTATTTCATTCATTCATTTATCTATTCTTTAGTCAGGTAGATTTTGAATATTTATATATATTTATGGATTATCTACTATATATCAGGCACCCTGCAAGGTACCAGGCCTACACCTGTGAACATGACGGACAAGCTCATAAAATAAGTAACTGTAAGTGTTATGACTATTTTCAGAGAGAAATATAAGGTTTTCGATTCTCACTAGCAGGGTGATCTAATCTGTTTCAAGGAACTGGAAAAGTCCTCACTGACAAAATGATATCTACCCATAGATTTGAAGGATCAGTAGGAAACATATGAGTGAAGAAGGGGTAAAAATATTCCAGAAAAGAGACAGAATAATAGTGGTTGAGAATGAGGAAGAGGCACTAAGAGGCAGGACTGCAGGTCTAAGGTTGCTGACACCTAGAAAATGAGGTGGAGGAGTAACCTGAGGTGAGGATGGAGTGGAGCAGAGTCACGGGGCCTCATCATGACTTTGGAATTTACCCTAAGGCCAGTGAGAAGCTATTACAGTTTCAGGTAGGAAGATAACATAGTCGCTTTTGTAATTTTAAATGTTCACATTGGAGACTAGAAAGGAGGCAGGTAAGAGAAAACGTGACAGGAGTTACTCTAGGTGTCAGGTGAGAAATGATGGTGGCAGTAGGTATAGCGAGAAATGGATATCTTTGAGAGCGAACTGGGTAGGTTATGGCAAACTAGTCGAGGGAGGTCATTTGAATTGAGTGTCGAGTGTGTGGCAGTGCCAGTTCTTGTGCTAGTGTACACAAGGATTGGAGCTGTTCAGTGTTGGACCTATTAAGCTTGAAATGCGTTTGAGACGTTCCAGGAGAGATGCCAACTAAACTTTTGGTAAGAGTCCCTGAAATTGTCAATTAATACTATCTCATCCTTTATAGAATTTCTCTCTTAAAACTATGCTTTCTTATTTAAAAGTATGAATAAAATTTTTATTTAGGAAGGAAGGCATTATAATAACTATCATTATTCAGTAAATGTTTGTTGCTTGTTGGATATCCCCATTTTATGAGTTAAGCAAATGAGCTTCAAAGAATTGAAGTATGTTACTTGCCCTACGTTGGGATAAAAACCTAGAATGTATTGTTCCAAATTTTATCTCTATCAATTAGAGATAATATCTCTAATAGAATATCACAGTGTCTAAAATGAGACAATTCCACAAATATCATGAAGATCATGGTGATATTTGATAGCATTCAGAACTTTTGACCTTATCTTCATGAATGTATCACTTGTGCTTCACGACCTTGGTTTTCCTTATACTCAAATAGCTTCAAAATACCTGTGAGATTGTCAGATTTGAAATTTCCTGAAATTCTATATAAAATTTGATTTATTTTCTAAATATAAGGTCTTGGTCTGCTTTCTGGTTCATTAGTTTCCTTAACTGTAATGCAAAAGTAGTCATACTGTAAGAAGCCATGAGTTACTACTAAGCTTTCTCATTTATGTACCATGTGATGGAGTCATAGTAGCCATCTCGTTAAGAACATGGACTACCAAATTGGATTTTCTGGGTTCCAATCTTGGGTCCATAGTTAATTACCTACAACTTTCTTAGCTGCAGCTTCTTTATCTGTAAAATGGTAACTATAACACTCTCTCACGGTTTTTGGGGGGAGTTTTAAATGACATAATCCCAATTAACTTGGGCTTACTAAAAGTGGGCTCTCCTAACTACCTGCATAGACCAGCATTGGTTGTACTTTATTGCTGTGGGAAAACATGTTCTTTTCTTCCAAATGTCTAAATCTCCTTCTTCATCATCTACTAAGGGCCAGCCATAGGCTTGGTTTCCTTCCCTATAAATACGGTAGAGATTCAGGTTGTGCCTGACTTTTGTGGCTCATCTTGAAAAGTGATTTTCTCTGCATTGAAAAATAGCATTCCCAAATGGACCTGCCTTCCAAGTTTACTTAAACAGAAACTTCATAAACAGTAGTGTCGTTCTTCTTTTAAAAATCCAATGAATGAACAACCAGTTATAAGAGCAACTGTAAACAAATCGACTATTAATCTCCAAATGAAAGACAGACATACTGAGTACTGCCTTCTCTCTATTCCCTTTACCCATGAGAAGGAAAAGAAACATTTCTCTCAATACTTGAAGTTATTAAAAAATTCAGGGTTTTAAATGTGATGTAAAACAGGTTATCAAGTCCTTAACTGTGCTTTTAGCAATGGGAATCTTTTCCTTGTAGCTTGACCAACAGGGTTAAGAACTGCTGTATGATTTAAAGACTTTCTTTCTGCCAAGGTTGGGGATTTACCCCAATCCAGAGAAAGACAGTGAGCCCTGGTCAGTGTTGGGAAAATTCTTTTTCCCTTAAAAGAGACTCCAGACAGCTAGTGAGTTAGTTTTTGGCCTGTATAATAAGGAGCCCTTCTATGACTTAGAGAATGCAAAGCAGGATTTTCCCCCAGCTCTTCTCTGTGAGATCTTGGGCAAGCTTCCTACCTTCTCCATGCCCACATGCCCATCTCCTCACCTGTGAAATAGTAAACAGCTCGTGATATTGTAAGCTGTGTATAGTATATAGAGGGCAATGCATAAATCATGGTTATTATTATTTCACAAATCCAACAAATAAAATGAAACAGACTTGGTGTGAGAAATCTTGGCTTATATTTTTTTTCTTTCTGATATTGAAGTGAAAGGGAAAGACTTCCATATGCCATTAGTAAAAGACACATTCAGAATGATCCTTTCACTCTCCAAATAACTCTGTAGAGAGCCATTTCCTTGTACTGTACATTGTGTACTTCACCTCTCCAAAGAAAGTAGTAAACTGTAATTTACTGGTTGTTGTCTCCAGCTTTAAAAATTCATTTCTTTTAGCTACTTTCAATTCCTTAGAAGCAAGGTGTATACAAATGCAAGACAGGATTATTTATTTTCTGGAAGTATGCCCTTGTTTCCCACTCTTCAGCATGTGTGCATATATACTGCTGAAATTACATCCTAATGATAGCAAATTGCAGAATTATGAGATATTCTGCACCATCTTTTTTTTTTTTAGAAATAGAAAATTGGGAGACTTTAATAGCAGATGCTGCATTACGAATACAATTTACTGAAATTGCTCTTCTCTAATCATATAGAAACCATATTATGTCCCAGAGAGGTTATAAAAATATATAGAAATCCATTTATCCTCTAAGGAAATTGAGGTCTTAGTTAGAGTAATGACAAGAACCTGAAATCGAGTTGGAAGGCCTGACATCATGAATTGAGACAGTATCTTAATGATTTCATTTTGTGAAGCTACAACATACTGAATACATGAATAAAATGAGGACAATGCTTACCACATAGGATATCTATCATTTTAATCTTTCTCTGTATTCTTTAGTAAGAAATTTTCAAAATGGAGTTTCTATATGTGTATAATGAGAAGTTTGTAATCCCCATTTTGAGGTTAAATTGAGAACAAGGAACTAGCTGTAATTGACATTATTATGATCTGATAAAGTAAATTCTACATATGTGAAATTACTTTTCCATATTTTCTATTTATAGATACTAAAGCCAATCTGATCAATAGAATATACAGCATAAATAATAGACATTATTTTTCTACATCCTCCAGAATCTTAACTTTATAAAATAGCTAAATATGCTGTTTTAGAAGGCAGTGCATCAAGTAGAAGATGCAATTTTATTTCCCACCACAGGAAAACTCTAATGTTGATTTCTCTATGTATCATCCTAAAGGGTGAAAAATGCTCATATCAGGCTTACATTTTTAATATGGTATTTCACATTTACATTATTTTAAGCCTTTGCAGTGTAATGAGTTTCAATAGCTTAGACACTATTTTTTATTTTCATAAACCATTGGGCCTCAATTTGAAATGTTGCAATTATCTAAATGCTGGACTACTAGCATATAGTATAGTCAAGAAAAGAGGTAATGTTTTTGGTTCTAGACAAATCAATGGCATCTCAGAAAAAGAGCTGGATAGACAATGACTCAGATAAAGACTATAAGAATATTATTTAAACTTGCAAAAGCAGTATTTTGTTACCCTACATTTGATCTAATGCCATCTGAATGAAAAAGGATCAAAATATTACCTTGATAAAATTGTTAGACATTTCTCAAGATAATAAGTGTACATTTCCCTTTATATCAACGGCTTTGGAAGCAGTTGTTAGCAATACATCTAATCTCTTTTAAACTGCAGCTTCTTAAGGCTGATGTGATCACTAAACCAAAGATTTTCTAATTTACAGATTTGCTAGCAGATGTAGTTAGCACTATTCTCATAACATCAAGATACACATATACCTAATTTCAATTACTCCCTTAAAAAATTGTTGTAGTCTGCTTTTGGTGAGAATAGTTTTCATATCAACACAGCAAATGAAAGATGCAAAACTCTAACTTAGCTATTTTAAAAGTAATGTGAGTTATCCTAGAAAACCAAACTGTGGAAAGTAAATGACTCAAAAGCTTTTAAGCAAGCTACCACAGTTCTCTCATTCTTCCAACAGTTTGGGAAGTCCCTAATGATATAAGCAATAAGAAGATATTTTACAAGTACTCTATGGATACTTTTAATTACCATGTTTCCCCAATAGCTCCTTTATAAAAATATTTATAACAAGTTGTTACAAAATAAAAATTTGTTTTCGGTATAACAGTTTCCCTACAAATCAAGCCTGAAGGAATGGACTTGAGTGAATCACAGATGGATATTTCCATAAATAGAGCAATGGAAACCGACATCTAAAATTTTCACTCTGAGATTCCATCTCACATTTCTTTAAGATACTACACGGTCTCTATCATTTGGATTGGCCCAAAAGTAACTGCCTCAGTGTAATGGGGTCAGTGCTACGTGGGTCTGCCACATCATCATGAAAATGACTTGCTAATTGCCTGTCTATATATGGTTCAATGCCAAACTCTGCAAGACAACCAGTTTACTTTCTTTCAAGAGCAGGGCTTACCCCTTAATGAGAGAAATGTCAAGCTTGGATGCTCATTTTATCTTCCTTAAATGTCAGTCCTGGGACTTCTTTTCTTTGATGCGCTCACAACCAAGGATTGAATTATGACCTCCATAGTGATGACTCCCAAATTTATAACTCCAGCCCTAACTTCTCCCCTGAACTCCAGATTCATATATCCAACTGTTACTTAAAAGCTCCATTTACATGCTTACTTGGCTTCTCCACTTTTATCTGGTCAAAACCAAACTTTGAATTTCTACTCACCTGTTCTACATTATCTACTTCCACAATCATCCCCACTGTAGTAAATGACAACTCCATTCTTCCAGTTGTTCAGGCTAAAACCTTTGGATTAATGCCTTATTCACTCTCTTTTATATACCACGGTCAATTCATTAACTTCCAAAAATATCCAGACTCTTATCATGTCTAACCACTCTAACTATCCTCCTAATATCAGCCAGTTTGGCTCTGACTTGTATTACTACAAGAGACTTCAACTAATCTTGCAGCTCCCACCTTGACTCATTATACTCTGTGCACCATTCACTTGGCAGAGCGATTTATTTAAAATCTAAGTACAATCAATTAATTTTCACACCACTCAATGTCCACATCACTCAAAGTAAAATGGAAAGTTCTTACCATGGCTTACCTATGTCTACATCATTTGCTTTGAGCCCATTCCCCAGTTCTTTCTGTTCTGGCTTATCTCAGCTCAGCCACCTGAGCTTTCTGATACTCAAATATGTGAAGCAGTTTATTGCCTCAGAGTCCTTGAACCTATCCTTCTACTTCAAAAACTCTTCTCTCATATATGTGCATGGTTCTTTCTTTTAGTTTCTTTAATTTCCAAAATAATACCTCTCTCTTCCATAACCCCCTCTGCATCATTCTCTCTCTCTTACCCTGCTCATTTCTTCATTTCATTTGTCATTTTACTTACTCAGTTATTTATTGTTTTCATCCCCTGGCAAGAATGTAAGCTCCTGAGATCAGTGACTTTGTTTTTGTTTGTTCTTTTATTTTTCTTTTCTGTTTTATCAGCACATAAGAACAGTGGTTGGCACAAAGTAGGAAAGCAATAAAGATTTACTGAATTAATTCAGAAAACTTGCATAGTGTAGATTGTGGTAAAAATGGATTTAATTATGGAAGTTTCCTTGGGTGCTACCCATTGGTGGCTGGAAATGGGAAATTGGGCTTAAGGAATATGCTCTTTTTATAGCCTGTGAATTTCCTAGGTGCATATGGAAATCTCCCCCACCCCGGGACCTGGCTAGTTTTAATTCCATTAATATATTTTTATATATGATAGATATATGCCAAGGGAAATATCATTCCTAGTTCCTTTAGTTACAATTGGCACTTGCACCTCATCTCAAATCATGACATTTTCACCTGGAGAGGCAATCATTAAAACTTAGAATGACCTCAGAGGCGATTTCCTGTTGGGACAGTCATGGTTGGTAGCATGTGGCTAACTTTGCCTCAGGGTTGGATAACGTACACATTGCCTTGCTCCTTGGACTTTAGGATGTCTACACTGATTTTTCCACTGTACCTATTTGGTACAGAAATACGAACAGGATCTATGTCTAAGTGACTTACCTGATTGCTCAGAAAGCCACCTAAATTTGGTTTGTTGGTGTTTGATTTCACACCTTTAACATTCTACTCATCCTCAGCTCAGGATAAAATATTGATTTGAAATTGTCTGAACTATATGGGTCTTTGTTCATTTCTTTATAATACATAAATGTCTTGTAATCTGGTTTTTCTCCATTCCATATCCTTGCATATTCTCTGATCATCAGTGCTTTTTAATATATATATTCTGCTATATTTTCTCAGAGCCCAAAATTTCTGGAACCAGCATGTGTATTTGCTATACAAAATTTTCTGGCCAAATAGACCCTTTCATTTATTCTCTCAAATTACTAGTTACTATAGCTTAATTGAACTATTAAGTTTGTATTTCTCAAGGCCTCCTTGTCAATGACAATAGTAACAGCATAGATTATAATGTGTTTGCAAATAAATGAATGGTTTCCTCACCCACTTATAATTTAACAGGTGGCTTTTAATATTATATACATTCTATTATAAATTAACCTGCAGAGTATTTATATACAATTCTATAAGAAAGGAAATATTTGATTAAATTGGTTGGTCCATCCCATCGCCATAATCTTCTTACCTTAAACTGTGGCATAGACCAAAGCATGTCATTGTAATTCAATAAAAGGGATTAGCTCATTGGAAAGCTAATAAAGTTGCCCGCTGGAAGGACTTTGACAAGTGAATCTGATTAAAGAATAATTCTTCTAGTGTTGCAGTAAACTATAGTGGGTGAGGTAGATTGAAGCATGTCCTCCACAAGGACATGTTCAAGTCCTAAACCCTGGTTCTGAGGTTGTAGACTCATTTGTAAATGGAACCTTTGAACACTCTATTAAGACGAGGGCAAACTGAAACTAGGTGGGACTTAATCCAATATTATTGGAATACTTATAAGCAAAGGAAATTTGGACATGGTAGTAGAAATCACAGAGGAGACTGAGGAAGACACATTGCCAGATGACAGGGTTAGAAACTGATTACTAAGCACCAACTAGCAATGCATCTGGAAAAAGACCTTGACCGAAAGGGGGAAATGATAAATACAATGAATTTTTATGCTAAGAGGTTTCAAAGTGAGTCAGGAGGTCATTCCAGAGGTTATGCTTATACAAGTCTCAGCAGGATCTCATTGACTGCCACGGTAAACAGTGCCTCAAATAGCAGGGTTCCTGAGGGCTCTAGAGATATCCAGAAACTATAGGCAGGGCAGACAGCTCAGGAATTCAGCATCCTGTCAGTGGGCCTTACTTTGGAATTTATGCTCCCAAGTGTAATAGAGTTCGACTCATTTATAGGTTCTCTACACATGGCTCTTCTGCCCCCTTTATTTGAATCCATAATTAGCACTATGCTTGATAAATATGTATCCTAGAGACTTAAATCTTTGGAACGACCATGTGCCAGGTGAACCCTGAATTTCAGCAGAGTTGCAACACCTACTCTCCAGTACATTGGACTCACCCAAAACAACTAACAAGGAGATGATGCTAGACAACGCCCATCCTAAGGAACAGAGAGTGTCTGCATCTGCAAGTAAGATAGCTCCATCCATCTGCCCCACAGGATCTAAGCCCCTCTCAGTTAGAAGCAGAGTGGGCATCACCATTCCCAAATCCTCAAGATTGGGGAATGAACAATGGAATAAAGTAGATGTACTATTATTCTACTAAAGACTTAATATTACTCTAGCAATGGAAGAAATCTTATCACTGATGCAAAGGCAGTGACCACCAGAGGTTCTGAAGGGAGGGAGAGGGAAGAATAGGTGTAATATGGGGGCATTTTCAGGACATTGGATTTATCCTGCATGACATTGCAGTGATGGATGCTGGCCATTGTATATTTGTCATAACTTACAAAATTGTGCAGGACAGAGTGTAAACTATAATGTAAACTGTTGTCCATGGTTAGTAGCAATGGTTCAACATGGGTTCATCAATTGTAACAAATGTATCACATTAATGAAGGATGTTGTTAATGTGGGAAAGTGTGGGAAGAGGAGGGAGTGAGGCATATGGGAATCCCTTATATTTTTTATGTAATATTTATGTAATCTAAGGCTTCTTAAAAACAAAAAGAAAAGAAACTGGTTGTTAAGAAGCTACCACCAGATCGCTATAGATTTTGGAGGGAGAATGGCCTGCCTATTAATACCTTGACTTTGGACTTCTAGCTTCCAAACTGTAAAGCCAATATTTACCAGTTTTTTAATCAAACCAGTCTATGTTTTTCTTTTCACAGCAGCCCAGGCAAACAAAGACACTGGGTAACATTTAAAATAGACATTCATTTGAAAAACTGCACATAAATCAACATTTTTAATGGAGTAATATAATTAATTGTTGACTTCTTTGGATGAATTATATGGTAACCTTTTAAATCAAGCACCTCTTCATTAAAATAAATAAACATTTCTCATTTATCTGTTTTATAAATAATCATATTTAAAGTAGGGTATTATTACATGTTCATTTGTCTGTTTCCTCAACTACACGAAAAGCTCCTGGAGCGCAGGGACTAGCTTTCCTCTCTGTGCTTCCATGACAAGCCCAATGCTGGACCCATGGCACCTGTTTAATAAGGGTTTGTGGAAGCAGTGAATTCAATTATCAGGTTCCACTATAAGACGAAGTACTTACTTGAAGTCACTTGCCTTATGGTTTATGATGAAAATCTTATTATACAACTATGGAGGTTGATACTAACCAATTCTAGACAATATATTAAACAAACACAACATGAACAAGATTTGTGGGACTTGGGCAGGGCATGTCTTAGCACTGGAAGGGAGCTTAAGTGATCATGGGAAAACAGGCATGAGGATGTTCTTTCTTAGAGATATATTTCTTTAGTGTACTTCACTTTTCAAACCATGTTTATTGTGAACATCATTTGAAATTCCAAGGAACAATATGAGATGGATAAGGTAGAAAGTATAATTTCACTTTTAGAAACGGGAAGAAAATCCTACAAAGAGAAGGGTAGTGTTTTGCCCATGGTCACATCTAGTGAATCAGCTTTTAAACCTTGCATAGAATTTCATTTTAATGTACAATGAAGAGTAATGTAGAGTAATGTTTATTTTCCAAATAAATTCTAATATTCCAGAAGAGATTTGTGCTATTAATTATGGACTGATTTAATGATGTGCCATTTTTGTTGCCATTAGTGGAATCAACTATGTTGATTTATAAGGGCACTTAACACCATGACTACCTATCCATGTCCTTGATGCAAAACTCATCAACCTCTGGAATCACCTTGATTAGTACCACCTAATTATGATAATTCCTTTAACCTACATTTCATTAGAAATATACACTAAAATAATAGGCATTAACTTTTATGGATCCATGTTATATCTTAAAGGATTATATAATGCCTGAGAAAAGAAGCCATGGCGACTCCTTTATGTATTCCCCACTATAATGTTTAGTGACAATGTGGGTTTACAATAAGTATTTTTATTGACTATCTAGAACATTAACTTACTACTTTTACAGTCCAGTTTACTTTATAGAAACAACAATGGACCGATAAAATTTACAAAGTATTTATTTATGTAGCAATAAAACGGAAAATGCAAAAAAAGTAAATAATTACATAGCAATGCAGGCTACACATTTTTAATAGTAATATTAAATCTAAAGCAAAGACTATAGCAAGTATAAACACATTTAAATGATTGAAAACAGGTTCTTGTTTTAGATTGTGATGTGCCACACATTTAGAGTACACCATTGTCTTTTTATATGTTCCTACCTAACTATATTCTTACCTACCTACATTTAAAATTATGTCCTCCCAAGGCAATTTTATAAAGGTAGTTCAACATTTCTTTTTCAGTTTGCAAATTTAGGACAACATATTGAGGGTTTATCATGATCAGTGATAGTAAACTGTAAACCTGAAGTAACCTCTGGCAGATTGAATAATGTCCCCCACAATGACATATTCAAGTCCTATGTGTGTGAACTCATTTGTAAAAAGGACCTTGGAAGATCCTATTAAGATGAGAGCAAACTGAATCAGGGTGAACCTCTATGTGGTATGGCTGGAGCCCTTATAAGCAAAAGAAATTTGGATGCAGAAGTACAAGCCCCAGGAGGAGAAAGAAATAGGCAGATCACCATGTGATGGAGGCAGAGCTTGGCTGCCAGTAAGCAACCACCAAAACACTACAGACTTCAGAGGAGGCACATCTTTATTCCAATAAACATTTAAATTTCCCCACAAATATTACTGAGTTTTCCACAAGTAAAGTAAAATTTTCTCCCACCTGTATAGTATGAAGTAATGGACTCTTGCCTTGATACTGTTCCATTTGAGTTAAATGAATTATTGTCTCTCAGATCACAGTGGCAATGCTCCAATATGTGTTCATCAATTGTAACAAATGCGCTACACTAATGAATGATGTTGTTAATGTGGGAAAGTCTGGGAGGGGTATATTGGAATCCCCTATAATTTTTATGTAACATTTATGTAATCTAAAGTATTTAAAACTTTTTAAAAAAAATTAAGTAAAAAAAAAAAATAAGAGGGCAAGCAAGTGAGAGAAATAATTGATTTTGCATATGGAGCAGAGCAACATGAGTACGGCACCTATAATAAAGATATAAGCATATTCTTATTTTACATTTGAATTAAAGTTGAAGTTACATGATAGTAGATAACATTGTGTAAGACAGAAAAAAATCTAGAGATTTATAATTGTAATGAAGACAACATGCAATGTGTTTAATGAAATAATTACTTTTTTTTTTGTTAATGGTCATTGCCTTGGTTTTCTATTTTACTATGTTTGTTTGTTTATTTATTTTTTTTTACTGCCAATTACTTGATCTGCCTCATTGGTTCAAAATGATGCAATATACTAAGTCACTAGCTCTAAGTCACTTATGAAGGCCACTCTCTGGTAAATTTTATGGCAGCTATATATCATAGTTAGATGTTAAAATGATACAATATGGGCCAAGTCACATTCTATTTTGTCCCTGGAAATGAATAACATAATAGACAAAATTGCAATTAGATTCTCTGAGATATACATTAGTGAGTGATTTTCTCAGCTGTGAAAGTCATAAATTTGTGATGAAACTTATGTTGACTCTTTTACCATATAATCAAAACTGCTTTCCAAAAACATGACTCTCTGCTCCATCTATCATTAAGTATATTAGGCAATTCCATATTCTATTTTTACATTTTAACTTGTTTTGTTAATGATATAAACAGCATTAACTCTTTAATTGCAATCTTAAGATATCAGTAAGTATATATACTTATATAATAGATATAGTACTTATATATTAGATGTAAGTAAGAAATGAAAATATGTCCTAAATATAAATCACTCTCTAGAATGCCATAGGTCATTTTTGACCTTTTCCTCTCAGGAATGTTGCTCAAAAAGTCAGGAAAGCCATGCCATATATTAAAGTGTTCAATTTAGAAAGATCCATGAACAAATTTATACTGGGACTGAAAAACATTGATACTCCTGTTTTAATTGTTTTCAAGCTTAGTTAGAATGTGACTTAACATAGCAAAAGGAGGAATATGTAAGGGTGTCTCATCCTTGGTATCAAATTTAAATTCTGGATGCTTCATTAGATATTCAGTAAGAAGGTAAAATTAAGACCTTACTGAGCCTCCAATCTTCCATTTTCTCTACACCAACACACCACCACAAGATAATTTCCCTCATTGCTTGTCAAATCAATATTTGTGTCACCCAACATTTCCAAATTTATTTTTAACCTAACTTAAAGCTTATGCTTTAGGCATTCTGCTTCTACTGATCCCTGAATGTTCCTTGTATTTTGTTCCCTCCACAATTTAGCTCGTGTTCTTCCATAAGCCTAGTGCCTCCTTCCCTCCACTCCACACTGGCATTTCTGATTCCTCAGGAGCCTTGTAGTTTTTCACCTACTCCACAATGCATCTGTAACTCTTCCCTCTGAACATTTTAAATATGTTTTAATTCAATTTGACAATGTCAATCACATGTTTCATGTACCATGTTTAATTCAAGGAATATTACTGAATGATTCCCTTATGCAAGGTTATGCACTAAGTGCTGTAAGACCTGGATACTCAGTGTTTCTGAGAATCAACGGCATTGCTGAAAATGCAGAATCTAGGGATCCCGACTTCACCTACTGATTCTGAATTGAATCTTCTTTGTGGTAACAAGATCCTGAAGTGATTATACTGGGGAAGCACTAATTGGGAGGGTACCAGCATGAGCAAATCATAGCACTTGCCCTTATTGGGGTCACCAAATAATTGCAGAGCATTCAATGATCAAGGCAGAGTAAAAGCAAGGGTTATAAGAGAAGTGAAAACTATATTTGGGAGACAGGGTCTTCAAGACAATGGTCATGAGGCAACATTAATAATAATAAATGCCTATTATTTGTTGACTCTAGTGTATGTACTTGATCCAAAGACAGCATTTAACATACCTTGTTTTCATTCCCCATACTAATCACGTTATTTAGTTATTAGCATCCTCATTTCACATATGAAAAAAAAATAGTGTTCAGAAGGGTTAAATGCTAGCCAGCTAGTATTTGGGACAGAATTTAAACCCATGCCTATTTTCCCTGTTCTTTCAAGTTTTTGATATTTTCTTGCCTAAACTTTCAGTTATATCCTTAAGCCACATATTAACTTTTCCATTGAGTATGCGCTATTTCTCCCAAACTTGATTACAAAGACTAAAGACAGCAACTTTACTTGATGCTCCTTTGATTCTCCTACAGAACTGATTGAAGGCACTCACTAGATATTTCTTTGATATATGAAAATTAGCAATTCTCCAAAGAAAGGATAATGTATTCCTTTTGAATTTTGGTAGTATGAAGCACATGGATGGTTTGGTTTAGCCACAAATGTCAAGATATAAAAGAAGGTGGTTTAAAGTATGTGTGTGTGTGTGCATGTGTGTGTAAGGAAAAAGAAGAGTTATTCAAAGCTTGGTAAAATAAAGTAATAAAATTAGTTTGAATGTTCCATGATTCTGCTATAATTCTTTAAATTTGGTGAAAAGTTGCATATTAACAGAAAAGTTGCAACTATTTATAGAAAAATTCTGCACGGATTTTTAGTTAATTAATTAATTATTTATTTAACAATCCCTTCGTAAATAATCTTTGGGTAAAGACTCCCATTCACTGGTCCCATACAAAACGTACATTTCTTTTGAAGCGGCATCAGGCTTTCTCTTTTTTTAAAAAGAATCCTAGACACGCACGTCTTTACATTTCAAATTCTTCAGATTCATCACTTCCAATTGAAGGGTAGCTTGATGTTCCATAATCACAGAGATAGGGAATTTTAAAATGTAGACATTTTCTTTACACTTGCATCAAGGTCCAGAAAATGATGCTGCTGAAAATTTGGGTGGGAGTAGAGACAATGCATCATGTTTTAACTTTTACAGCAGAGGAAATGGGTAAAGCAGTTCAATATTATTTGTGAGACAAACAACATTAATTGGAAAATGACTTTATTGCAGTATATGTTTCAAATGTAAGTACTGTTTTGCCTCATAAATTTAGACTGAATAAATTAAGAAATATTTTTCAGTCCATAACAAAAGCCAATTTCCAAAATTATATGATAACCAATAATGGTGGATGAGGGTGGTTCTTCTCTTTCCGAAAAATTTGAATCATGTTGAGTACTTTTAAAACAAATTCAGACATCTTTTCTAGGTTGTTTAAAATCTAATATAACACAGCAATAAATGATTCTCTTAAGTATAGAATTATATGTTTTAGAGTAAGTAGCATTTTTATTTTTTGTATAATCTAGTACAAGGTATATATATTCTATTGTAAGAATTTCCATCATTGTTTGTCCAGGTCACAATTAAGGGGGAAAAAAGTCTTTGAAGAACAAGTCTAATTTAATTCTGGAAAAAAAATCCCTTAGTTTTTTTTATATAATTGGATGCCTTTTATTTCACCAAAAATCAAAGGTGACTGGACTCTTTCAATAAAGATGAATACAAGAAGGAACCCCATTTACAGCACTCCTAGAGTTTCTGCCTTCATCACTCAATTGCACTTTTAAATTGAGATTTACTCTTTTAATCTTGTTTTCTTCTTGCAGTAAGCCATCCAAAGTTTTCTATTTTCACCTTTACATGCCAGTTCAGAGTGTTTTTCTATTACCAACCATCTATTTGTTTTGAATTATTTTATTTGGTGACAATAAAGTGAATGAACTTTGTTTTTTGTTAGAAAAAACAACGTGACATTTACTGTCACTAATAATTTACAATAGAAAGAATATTTTGTAATAAAGAGCAGAACTTTTTTTTTTTTTAAGATTTATTTATTTTATTACATATCTCCCCTTCCCCCCCGCTGCGGCAATGCGCCGAGACTGGTCACTGCGCAGGCGCGGCTTTCCCTGCTTGTGGGCAGCTTCTGCTTCCATTCACGGCCGGCTTTCAGTTCGCGGGTGGCTGGCTGCGCTCCATTCGCGGGCTACCTGCCCTGCCCGTGGCGGCTTTTGCCCTGTCCGTGGCAGTTTTTTGCTCTGCCCACGGCGGCTCTGGCCCGCCCATGGCGGCTTGCCATTCTCAAGGCGGTCTGCCCGCTAGGAGAGGTCCCTACGAACCGAACCCGGGGCCTCCCATGTGGTATGCCAGTGCCCTATCCACTGGGCTATCGAGCCGGCCCAAGAGCAGAACTTAAAATTGAAAATAATGTAATAGAAAGCTGACTT
>PVKH010000437.1:0-15696 GCA_004027955.1 Chaetophractus vellerosus
TGTGTCTGCTCTGTCTCCCCCTGTTGCGGCGATGCACCGAGCCGGTCACTGTGCAGGCGGCTCTGCTCTATTCGTGGGCAGGTCTGCTTCTGTTCACACGTGGTTCTGCTTCCATTCATGGGCGGATCTACTCCATTCGCGGGTGACTTGCCCTGCCCATGGTGGCTTTGCCCTGCCCATGGTGGCTTTTTTGCCCTGCCCATGGTGGCTCCACCCCACCCACGGTGGCTTGCCCTTCTCAAGGCAGTCTTCCCACTTTGGAGAGGTCCCCAGGAACTGAGCCTGGGGCCTCCCATGTGGTGAACTGGTGCCCTTATCCACTGGGCTACAGCCGTCCCCCTATTTTTTATTTTATTCTATATCCCCCCCTTTTCTGCTTGTTCTTGCTGTGTTCATCCTTGCATTCTTCTGTGTCTGCTTGTCTCCCCCTGCTGTGGCAACCCACTGAATCAGCTCACCGCACGGTGGCCTGCCTGCTCGCGGTGGCCTGCCCTGCTCACAGTTGCTTGACCTGCTCGCAGGGGCTTGCCCTGCCTGCGGCAGCTTGCCTTCTCAAGGTGGTCTGCCTGCTCAAGGAGGCCCCAGGAACCCAACCTGGGGCCTCCCAACTGGTAAACCGGCGTCCTACCAATTGGGCTACAGCCGGCCCCCAGTGTTTTCTTAATATCCTTAATCTCTTCCTTCACTTCATTAAGTTGGTCCATGATGTTTGTTTGGACAGCTTTGATTAGTTGTTCTATGTTTTGCATCTTTTCCTGGTTTATGGTATGTTCTTTGGAGTGGTCCATGTCTTCCAGTTTCTCAGTATGGCTTGTAATTTTTTGTTGCCCTCGGTCAACATTTTATCTTGATGGGTTTATTCAGTTGATTAGCTTCTCTCTCTGCTCTAGAGTTTTATTTAGCTTATAGTTCTGTGTGTGTGTTAAATTTTCTCATCGATACTTTCTTCCTCTTGTTGTGTTTCCTTGCTTTTTTCCATGTTCCCTTGAAGGAAAAATATTAGGGCCAGATCAATCAAAAGGGATAAGAAAGGAAAAGGGATAATAGTACTATTGATAAAAGTTAGAAGAGGGGCCATATCAGACTTAGTAAATTGAATATTTAACTCATGTAGGCAATGTAGAGTAATAAGGGAACAAATTAGAGTGCCTACAATGTAATGGGGACTCAAGTAGAGAAAAATATATAGAATATTTTATAAGGCCAGAATGATGAGGAGAGAGAAAACTAATAAAGAAAAGGCTGAAAGAATAAAGCTACTACAAAAGAAAGAAAGAAAAGGGAACAGAATAGACAAGATAGAAGTTAACAAGGGTGAAGTTGAGAGCAAATGAAAAAAGGTGGAATGTAAAATCCACAACAGAAAGATGAAGGAAGGAGAAGAGATAGCTTTGGTAGACACCATCCCTATACACAGAGAATGGAAAGTCAAGGAAGAAGAAGACCAGAAAAGAAAAAAAACCTAGCAGCACCTAATTAAAAAAAAAAAAAAAAGAAAAAAGAGGAGAGAGTAGAGGTAAGAAAAGCAACCAACCGGCAAACACAGAAGAACCAGTGAAGCACACAAGCATGCAGTGAAAGCTAAGGGAGAACAGCATTCCTTTTGGGCCCTTGTGGAGCTTGTCAGCTGGCATTCATTAATTAATTGCCCTGCAGCCTTCTCTCTGCAGGCTTTGAGGCAGAATTTAGCAATTAAAGCAAGTCAATACGTTTCTATCTCTCTCTTTTTTTTTTTGGATGAAATAAAGGTCCTTAAGGAACGCCTCTTCTAGGCCACCCCCTCCTGTGAGGGGACCCCAAATAGGCTCGTGGAGACTTATCTATTACTTCCCACTGCCTGAACCCCCAGGGGAGCTGAGAGTGTGTTACTCAGCATAGAGCTGTAATGTTGCTGGCTCCGCCCCTTTCTGAACCTAGCGTCTGTGTCACAGTTAGGTAAATTAGTCATGCACAGCAGATTCACCTCTTCCCTCAGCCCAGCACCACTTCCAGTTAGCTAATTGACTCCCCAAAACTGCTAGGGTGTCCTGGCGACCAAACGCACAGGAAGGAAACACCTCTCCACCCTTTACCAGAACCTTCCCACTCTCGGAGTTTATTCCCCACCTCACCGGTCTACAGGGGTGGACTCGGACTGCCCAGCTCCCCACCCGGAGAACAGGGTTTAGCCTCCTGTGTCTCCAACTGGGGAGTAAAGAACTCATGATTTTATGTTGAGCAGTCTACCTCATGGTCCAGTTCCCTCCAGACCGATGCACCTAAGGCCTCCGTCCCCCAGGCTCCAAGAAAAGAACACCCAGGCAGGCATCCTCTGCTTGAGAGCTGGTGACTGCGCACCTAAACCAACCTAAACATTCATTCTTGAAATAAGAGCAAGTGATAAAGGTAACATAATTTGCTGCCTTGGTCAGCCTTGGCATTCTTTACTCTGCCCAGATGCATATGATTACATTTTCTATTCTAAGGACCATGATATATATTGTTTACATGGTATATATGGTATTTTCATCATATATACCATATTTTTTCATTTCCTTAAGAAAGCTGAAAAAATTGCCTAACTTAGGAAGCAAGCTTCTTCCACTGGGAAATTTTTCATCTTGATTACACAGTAGTCTAATTGTAGTGTGTCTGTGGGGGAGCATGAATGATAAGGTGGGGTGGAAAACAAGCATGTGAAGAAATAAACCAAAAAGAATATATAAGCCACAAGATTATTGAAATTTTAGATTGTGGTTTATTTTTAAAAAAGGAAAGAAAAAGAAAAACAAATCAGTAATACATGCATAATCTGGTAAATTTTACTTTTGAAAAACTTTGACTAAAGGTAAAGGCAAAGAAAGAACACCTCACATTCTGCAGTGTTTTTGGACTGAAACCTTGATTAAATGGAAAATACACTGAAAACTCTGCAAACATTCTTCCATCTGCAATCTGGTTTTACAAAAATTAGGCTCAAATTCTCTTCTCTACCTATTGAGTTAGGAAAATAAAATGTACCAAGTAGTAGGTCCCACAGTGAAATATGAGTTCAGCCTGAACTGCCCTGTAAGTGCTTTTGTGAGCTGCATACCCAGTGTGCAAATTTTGATGAAATGAAGAATAGCTATGTCCTCAGAAAACCTTTGCTTTCCTTTCAAGGTTTTTAGTGTATGCTGGATTGAGCATCCATACTCACACACTAACTATAAAGCATATAATTTTGTTAATCAAAACCATCTAAATAATTGATAAGCCATGTAGGGCACTATTGAAAATATTCTAACCATACATTCTTTATTTTTTTTTTTGGCCCTCTACCAGCCAGAAATATTTTTTCCTGAAAGTAAATGTAACCAAAAGTTGTATTATTGTAGTATCAATTTTAAAAAATTGTCTGGGTCCAAAAAGATGATGGTCTCATTTTCTAGGAAATAGAGGCTTCTTTGAGAACACACTTTAAAGGACCAATACTAAAGCTGTTCTTCAGTGTAGAGTTAGTGTCAAGACATTAATTAAGAAATTTATCTCGATCGGAAAGCATTCAAGAAATTCAGAAGTTTTGCTTTGAAGCATTTTCCTATGAAGGAAACAGTCATTAAGTACAAGAACGTGGCTGAAGAAATATTTATCTTGGCAATTATAATTATGCTCTTATGTTTGCCACAATCACCAAGCACATTATCATTTAATTTTTTTAATTAAAATCACCTAATTAAAATCTATTTCTAGTACTTTGATATTCAAAAACCCTTTCTAAATAGAATGTTGGGTCTTTCAAATGGAAATGTTTTCTCTTATGCAGACCATTCTGTTCCATTTTTCCTGAAATGATAAAGTAATTAGAAGTAGCCCAGTACAAATGTTAGAATGTGCATCAAAATAAGCACTTACCACAGATCAATGTGTTCTTAGGAATATTGATCATTTCCTTTAAATACTTTTCTTTTGGTAAGCAAAATGCTAGAAAATAAATAAATTTGGCTAGAAAACATTTAAATACTACACCACAAAATGTAGAAAGGACCAAAGACCTTTTGGAAAAAATGGAGATTTAAATATGATAACCAAATAATAACGATGATGATAACAGTCATAATGTAGAAAATATTTTTCAAAATAAGAATAAAGGATAAAGGTAAGAGGAATAAAGGAATATAATAGCAATAAAATTACAGTGAAAAACAATAGTCATTCTCTGTGTTCATTTTGTATTTATCTTTAAAGTTTTAAATTTTAGTGACAGTTCCCTTTTTAGTACTTTTCTAATGTGCCTATGCTCTTGTACTTTTCATCTAAATGTTTGATTTATTTTCTTGATGATAGAAAGCAATGCTTATAAGCATATATTGCTCCTCTGCACTGTCTTCATTAATAAAGGCATAGAAAGGGTATAGTTGTTTTGATCTAATCATAGTTTGAAACCACTGGTTCATGATTATCATTCATTTTTCTATTCAAATGTCCTTATATATTAATGATAAAGTTCTCAGTGCCATTCCTCTTCAATAACTTAATTCAAGGCACAAAATATGAAACAGTGCAAAATGTAGTATAGTTGGATCCACTCTTTATATGAAAGTGGTCTGCTTTAAGGAGGCATAGTTAAGGATTTGACAGTAACATTAAAGGAATAAGTTACAAAGTATAATGATTTTTCAGCATAAAGCGAAATGGAAATTTGGTATTTTTCTGGAAAATTTGACAAATATAGGCAGAAATAGCTGCAAATGTGGACCCAATAACTGGTTTTAGAATGTATTTGAAACTATTCTCTTTATCTCACTTTACTCACTAGTTAGAATAATACTATAGAGATCACCAAGAGAAGAGCGTTCAGAGCATAAACACTTAGGTTACAGATACTTGATTATTTTTGGAGGGACATTCTGTAAGCCATATGAAAGGCACATCTGTAATGTGTATATACACATACTTACATGCATGCATACATATATATATAGATAGATAGGTGATAGTAAATCCCCAAAGCAAACAGATATCACTAGTAAATCTAAAAACCATTTTCAGTGCTTATCATATTCACTTCTCTGTAGCTTTTGCCTCATTTTGCCAACTCCTCCTTCCTTTGTGAAATGCTGGCTTCCAATGAAGAAGAAAGATGTGACAGCCCTACTCCTTCCCCCCGCCCCTTTCTGCTTTTGTAAACCTTGCCTGCCTGCTTGCTTGAGGAATTTGCCTGCTTGCCCAGCAACCCACTAGCCAATAAATAAAGAATATGCAAGTTCCTATTTAAGCCCGGAAAGCCAAAGACTTTGGGTACTTAACGCTCCTCTGAGCCCACGTGTAATAAAACTTTGTTCTCCATCTCTCTGATTGCTGCTTGGGTTTCTCATCATCCGATTCTCACTTGCCACAACACCAATACAATAGAACTCTACCGTTTTCTTGTTTCTCTTCACTCCTTCTCAGTTACCTCTCCCTCTTCCACAACTGAACTCTTCTTTTTCTCCTATCACTCCTGTCTCTGTTTTGCCTTGGTGGTTTCTTTTCTTTCTTCTCCCTGAACTGTTTGAATCCTGATGGGGCAGGCATTGCCTTCTTTCCTTTCAAACAACTCACTTTCTTTTAGGGATCTCTTTACTCCTAGTACCAGCTCTAAACTGGTAACTGCCGACTCTACAGCTTCTACCTAGACTAGAGATCAGCAAAACTTTTCTGTAAAGGGCCAGAGAGTTAATATTTTAGACTTTGCAGGCTTCATAGTCTTTGTAGCAACTACTCAACACTGCTGTGTTAGCACAAAAGTAGTCATAGACCATATGTAAATGAATGAGTACGGTTGGTTTCCAATAAAACTTTTTTTACAGACACCAAAATTTGAATTTTATGTATTATTCATGTTATGGAATATTATACTTCTTTGGATTTTTTCAACTTTTTAAGTATGTAAAAACTGTTTTTAGCTCATGAACACACAAAACCTTGCTGGCCATAGTTTGCCAGCCTCTGATCTAGAGCCAACTTCCAAGCAGCACTTTATAAGTAGACTCTACTTGGAGGTTCCTCAGACTCCTCAAACCCAATATGCCACAAGTAAATTTATCATAATTTCGCTTACTCTTTCTCCTCCATTTGTATTCTCTACCTTATTTAGAGAACTACCACATACTCAGTGACCCAAACCTTAAACCTGGTAGTTGCCTTGGATACCTCCTTTTCCTTCATTTCCCACATTTGTGACCAATTCTTACTAATTTTATGTCTTGAACATTTCCTTGTCTCTGTGACATCTTCTATCACCAACTCCAATGTCATACCATGCAAAATTTGTCTTGATTTTTAGTCTTACCATTCAAAACCCCTGTCCCCGTTGCTCAGAGAGATTTTTCTATAATCCAAATCTAATTGCATCACTCTTGATTAAAAACTTTTTTGAAGCTTTCTGATATCTAAATCTAAACTTCTGAGCACTATACACATAGTTTTCCATGGAGTATTACTTTATCAAATTATTCTTTGCTGAATTCATAGAGTCAGAATCTAAGACATAGGTTACCAGGGGGAAGGATGGGGATAGGGAATGAAAAGTGGAGGATTAAAATGTACAGGACTTTTATTTAGAATGATGGAAAGGTTTTGGTAATGGGTAGTGGTGATGGTAGCATAACGTTGTTAATGCAATTAATAGCACTGAAATATATATCTGAATGTGATCACAAAGGGAAATTTTAGATTTCATATATGGTAACACAATAACATTTAAAAAAAAATCCAGAACCACACTACAAAAACAGCGAACCCTAAGTTAAACCATGGACTTTAATTAGTAGTACAGCTACAAAAATGTTTCACACCAATACAAAGTGTTGGTAGTGGGCTGGTATAAGGTAATCCTGTATTTTATGCATGCTTGTTCTAAAAACCTACAATTTCTCTAATAAAAAATTTCAAAATGATTCATTGTTGGTGTCTCTTTCTTTCAACACCAGCTTATAGGAAATCCTTCCTGTTCCCAGGATGGGTCATAGAATGGGCCACCTACCTCCCTCCCTTCACTTGTGCTGCTGCCTTTGCAGTGCTTCTTTTCTCCCCCTCTGCCTTGTGGACATTTGTTCCTTAATGATGGGATCTATTTTTCATCTTCAGTTTTTACACAAGGCTTAGTAAAAAGCAGATTCTTAATAAACATGGTAGTTATTGAACTGTGATCAAAAAAGAATCAAAAGCTGTGTGAGAGATGCTAATGTGTGTATATGTAAATATTAATGTATATATGTACATATGTGTATTGTGTTTCTGTGTCTGTGTATATACTCATATATTTACACACATGAAATATTTGCTTTGTTGCATTGCCAGCCATGGTGTAAAATGTGTGGCACTTTGGGACCTGGATTGAATGCCAGATGGGCTCTACATAAAGCTGTGTCCAGAACCAACCAAAGGAAACCTCCAGAGGAGCTGTTGTCCCTGCACATTTCTGCTCACTCCCCTGTGGCTTTGTTTAGGCTGTCTCATATCAGGCATTCACCATCTTCTGTTTCAACTATCCACACCCTACATCTTGTTCAAGGCTAAGTTCAAATTCATCTTCCTTCAGGAATCCAAAAGCCTGCCCCCGCCCCATTCCAGGATTTATTAACTGTTTTCTTCTCTTGTATATAATCTAAAATAACACAGTTCAGCACTAACTTTTTAAACTGCCTTCTGAGTCTGAGGCATGTCTTCCTTTGCCTTGTAAAGTACTTTGTAAGTGGCTCTCAGCACATAACTAGACAGGTCTGAGGCATAAAGAGCCTTTTGTTCGTCCTGTATTGCACACATGAATTGTACCATTTTTGAATCACTGACCTTTTTGAAAATATAAAAGATGCTGCCCATCTTCTCAGGGAAAAAAAAACGGAATATACACACCCACATGCCACCTGCACATACACTTTTGCATGTAATTTTGAGGATTCACCTATTCTAATTTACCAGACTGTAAGTTCCTTTGAGTACAGAGAATGTGTTATATTTTTCAGTGCTTAGCACAGTACCTAGATGCTCAATAAATCTTGGCTAAAATAAACAGAACCAAACTCAGGCTTCTATAAAACAGCATCCTTATTTGTATTCCATGCAGTACTTAGCACAGTGTCACCATATAGTAATTTAAGAAATATTTGTTGAATTGATTTGAATTCTGCTTTCTTTGTATCTCAGAGAAATACCAATTACAGTGATAGAGCTAGATGGGGCTAAATAAATACTTACAATGACTCTTTCAACACTTAATCTTTTTGTCTTAACATGCTATAGACTTGAGTCTACTAAATTAAATATCTTAGTGTTAATGGATACACTCATTTAATCTTTTTTCATGAAGTGTTTAAATTTTAAGGTATTTGGAGTACAAAGAAACAAAGTGGAACTCATTCTTCCTTTTATAAATGTCACTATATTCTATTTTGAGAATAATGTGAATAAGGACTAGGTCTGAGACTTCTAAAATGAAGCATTTCTACCAGTGAAGTGAAGGCGTGAGGCACCTTTTTCTTCTACAATCAACCCAAATGTCTCACCACTTAAAACAGATTCTCTTCTGCTTGGGTAACAATCCTGTTCTTAGCAGGCTTTGGAATAATGAACAACCCTCTTCATAATGACAGTAGTTTGAGCCTTAAAAATAAAATAAATAATTAAAAAGGAGAAGAGAGAGCTGACTTATTGGAACGACACCAAATTTTTATTTTCAATGGCATCTGTAGCTGCTAGAAATGACACAATTTGTGTCAGTCTAGAAACTCGAGGTAACCACACACAAATTGCAATTGACCAAATTAAAGTCAGAAGAATTGTAATTAGTTCATTAAATAAATGATGTGGAGAATTTCCAAGGTTAACAGTGAGATATAAAACAACAAACCATCTATTCAAGAGAAAACAAGATGAAAAGGATTAAAATGAGAATAAAAATGCTAACTTTCTTTCCAAAGAAAGCAAAGATAAGACAATGGAAAGGAACATTAAAAAGGAAGATTCAGTCAGCAAGGAAAGGCAAAAGGAGAGAAGTCCAAGTCGGATTCTCTGGAAAGGAAAAGAATGTGATGAGAGTTTAGATCAGAATCTATACATAATCTTTTATTTTATAAACCTGTCATGTGATACATGGTGAGCCTCTCTTCCTTAATTCATGCAGTCTCATGGTACATTCCTTTTAAGGCAATCTATGATAGTAAGCACAAATAACTAAGGCTGGAAAATGACTTGGGCTTCTCTCTTTCAAAAAACTTAGAAAGAAAATGATGAGGAGGGAATCTGGGAACATTGCACAAATTGTCAGGAAGGCACAGAAAGGATGCGTCGTAGCAGAGTATGAAATAATTCAGAGAAAATGGCATGCCCTGCTTCTTATAACTTATGAAATGTGAGGGATAATTTTGATTACCATCCTATAAAGAATCTCCCTCCAATTAACACAACCACTTTACCTATCATCCTTCACAAATCTGTCAAGTCCTACCTTCTGTTGGTCTCCTCTTGCCGTTTTGTTCTCATTTTTACCCTATAACACACTAGTGGTGGTAGAAGGGTGCTGGGAATGGAAAAAGGGAGAGTGTGGGAGGACAGACATTTTACACTTAGTCCTTTGATATGTTTTGCTGTATTAGCAAGCATGCCTTTCCATAGTATTTCCAAACACCTGAATCAGAGAAGCAATCTTTGAAATCCTGTACCAACCATAATATTATCTTCCAATTTTTACACAGGGCAAAGACTTGGCAAATATAATCTTTATGATAGGAGACACTTTTCTGGAATGTTCTTTATTATAGCCATTATAATACTTTAGAAAAAGTATTACTTTTAAGGAGGAAGTAAAATAGCTCCTGAGACCCTTGTGATAAGTGTGTGTTGCACACCAATGCATACTCAGGCTTCTCTTCCCCCTGACCGGGAGACCCCAGCAACTGGGGAATAAAGCACTAACCTGCTGGTGGGATGGGCATGGTCAGTAGGTCTCCCTTCCTTTCAGATATGTTTCAAGACTTTAAAAAATATATGCCCTCTCTTTTTTTTTTCTAAGATAAGGTTATCACACTTTGTTTCAGCACCTATCTTGGAGAAACACTGTCTTCTGCACATTCCCTCTAGCCATAAAGATTATACAGAGCTTTGTTTGTAGTATTTTTATTACAAACGAAGTGTGTTGCATTTTAAGAAATATACACACACACATACTCCCCTTTGACATTTTTTCACTCTAATTCTCTTCATGGTCTCACTGAGCTTTCCACAAAGTCCAGGGAAACAACTATTTAATGTAATAAGCTAAAATGTGCCATTAAGAGATGTTGCTTTATCCTAAGGAATTTTTCCACTCTTTTTCATAATAAAATACATTAATTCTAAGAGTCAATGTCTAGGTTTAATATCTCTGCTTTCATTGCCCAGTCTTCTTTTGTGACCATAAAAATGCTTTTTACATTTATTTCCTTGGCACATTTATCATAGCTATACACTTTCTGTGGATGTGATGGTTAATTTCATATATCAACTTGGCTAGATTATAGTGTCCAGTTGTTTGGTCAAGAAAGCACTGGCCTGATTGTTACCATGAGAATATTTCATGGATTTAAATCATTTAGTCAGTTGATTGCATCTATGGCTGATCACATCTACAATCAACGAAGGAGACTACATTCAGCAATGAGAGGAATCTCCTCCTTCAATCAGTTGAAGGCTTTAAAGGGAGAACTGAAGAATTTCTATTTCTAGTTCAGCCAGCCAACTTCTCCTAGGGAATTCAATGAAACTGAGTTTCCAACTCGCAGCATACCCTAGAAAATTCGTACAGGCTAATCCTCATGGTTGAATGAGTCAATTCCCATAATAAATCACATAACATTTGCATACATGTATAAAATATATATCCTGTTGGTTCTATTTCTCTGGAGAACCTTGACTAATATAGTGGGGCATCTCAAACCCCACCACAACTTAAAATATTTTCTTTTTATCAGGAGTTCCCAAATCTACACCTCCAGCCCAGAGCTCACTCCTGAGCTTTAATACTATAGAACCCATCCATCTTCTTGTCCAACACATTCATAAAGAAGGTCACTTGAGAACTTAATCAAGGTCAACTCATTCTCTCAGATTCATCTCTCAATTAAGATATCAAAATAGACCTGGGTCATTTTCAACACCTTCCTCTATTTCACAATTAGATTTCATCCCTTCCTCAAACAGAAAATGACTCACCAATTACTGTTAATTTTTCCTGATATGTCTCTCAAAGTCATCCCATCCTTGGTGTAATGGTTTGAGTTTGATTTAATTATGAATTCCAAAAATATAGATTAGATTATGTTTGTAAACTAATCTGTTCACCTGGGAATGATTAAGTTATGAGTAGGGCATTAACTGCCACGTCAGTGAGACGTTGAGCCCCACCCCTCGGTGGGTGTGGTCTCAAGTATAAAAGGCTAGATAAGAGGCAGCAGATTGAGAAAAGCAGATTGAGAGAAGCAGAGATTGGAGCAAGCAGATTGAGAAAAGCAGATTGAGAAAAGCAGATAGAGAAAAGCAGATTGAGAGAAGCAGAGATTTGGAGAAGCAGATTTGAGAAGCAGTTCTGATGTTGGAGTGAGCCGTTCGCCCGATAGTCTACAGCTGGCCTTGTGGAGAGACGCAAAGCATAGAAAGCCTCATGGTCTACAGCTGAACTCGTGAAGGAAACAGAAGCTAAGCCCAGAGAGAAATGCAGCCCTGGGAACAGAGGAACCCGGAAGCCTGAACCCTGGAGACGTTGGCAGCCATCTTGCTCCAACACGTGGACTTTGGTATGGGAAGAAATTTATGCTTTGTGGCCTGGTAACTGTAAGCTTCTACCCCAAATAAATACCCTTTATAGAGACCAACCAATCTTTGGTATATTTCAAAAGGCATGCCTGTGGCTGACCAAAACACTTGGCATTCCCATTGCTAGCTTCTACTATCATACCTACTATCTCTTGCCTAGATTATTTTAAGAACATCCTAAATGATCTCCAATCCAACCTTTATATGCCTCCAGATATTTCATTCTAAAATGAAAATCTGATCATTCCATTTCCTTCATTTGAGGTTTCCAGCATATCCATACAGGGTTCTTTTTAAATCTGACTCCTGCCTACCTATTCAGTCTCATTTCCGTTTTTCAATTGCCTTCACTTAGCTATAATGGGCAGACTTCCATAGCAAATAAAATACCTGTATATTTTAACAGCTAATATTAATAGCTAGTTTGTATATATGAACCATGATATATTTTAGTAGTCCTCTATTAATATTTCTAATTTGTACCATCGTAAACAATGCTGCAAAGACCATTTTTGTGCATATAATCCTACATCTTTGCACCTTCTGTGATGATTTCCTTAAGCTAAATTGTGAACCGCAAATCCACAGGGTGGATGCAAAGAGGATCAGATAATACCTTCAGTGCATTGCATTAGAAGAGAGGAACTCTGGGATTAAGAAACTTAGTTCTTTTAAAAATGGATGTGAAGCATGCCTGCCCTTTGCCCTGGAGGGAGACATATCTCTATTATACTGGACAGTAAGCCTGCCTGCCCTTTGCTCTGGAAGACAGTTTCTTCTAAGACTGTAAACACATCTGTTCTTTGCTCCTGATAGAGACATTATCTCTTTCAAAGCTCTTCACTAAATAAACATCCTTAAAAAGATTGTCTGGAACAATGGGCAGTCAGTGCCTCACTTTGCAAGATGAACAGACATGCCAGAGACCCATGCTTAACTGTCTCTTAACAATATTCACTACTGGCTTCTAAGCACCTTTAGCTTCTGGTGAATTTTACCAGTATACCACACCATCAGACCCTCTGACCTTACATGACTGACAGTAGCTGGGACAAAATCCATTCAATTTGTCTCATTTAGAATTTAATAAAGGCTCTTATCAATAGGTTTCAAGCAGCAGCCTGACACCAACCTGCAGTATTGACCTCAACATTGGTCCCAGAGTTCTGCACCCAACCAGTTGAACAAATCCCACAAAGCATCATGGTCTACTTTAGAAAGCCAGGTGGCTTTCTCCTTATGTCTCTGTTTTGACCTTTCCCTAGGCCTGAGACATTAATCCAGGTCCAGCTGGATGTATTTGGCTCCATGGAGGCTATCTAGGGCAGATTCTTTTTTTTTTTTTTTAAGATACTTATATTATACAAATGGCACATAAAAAAATATAGGAGATTCCCATATGCCCCGCTCCCTACACCTCCCACATTTTCCCACATTGACAACATCCTTCATTAGTGAGATACATTCATTGCAATTGATGCACACATTTTGGAGCATTGCCGCTAAGCATGGATTAAAGCTTACATTGTAGTTTACACTCTCTCATACCCAATTCTGTAGGTTATGGCAAGCTTTATAATGGCCTGTATCTGTCATTGCAATGTCATTCAGGACAAGCCCCAAAAATGTCCCCATATTACACCTATTTTTCCCTCTCCATGCCCTCAGAACCTCCAGTGACCACTGCCTCTACCTCAATGATATAATTTCTTCCATTGCTAGACTCACAATAAGTCTATAGTAAAATATCAGTAAGTCTACTTTAGTCCACAGTTCATTCCCCAATCCTGAGGATTCTGGGATAATGATGTCCACTCCACCTCTAATTGAGAGGGGGCTGTAATCCCATAGGGCCGATGGATGGGACTCTCTTGCTTGCAGTTGTAGACTCTCTCATTTCCTTGGTATGGTAGATGTCCATGATCACTTCTATGTTAATTGTCCTGGGTGAGATCAATGAACTGGACAGTAGGTGTTGCAACTCTATTGAGATTCAGGGCCCAGCAGGCACATAGACAGCCCAAAGACTTAAGTCTCTTGGGTGTTTACTTACAAGGTCTAGTACCAATTATAGGTTCAAATAGAAGGACAGAAGAACCATATGTAGTGAAACCACCCCTGAGTCCAACTCTGCACTCTGGGGAGCATAAATTCCAAAGTAGGGCCCACTGGCAAGGCACCAAACTCCTGAGCTACCTGCCCTGACTATAGTGTCTGCACATCTTCAGAGCCCTTAGGAGCACTGTTATTTGAAGTAGTATCTACTTTGGCAGTCAATGAATTCCTGCTGAGACATGCATAAGCGTAACCTCTGGAATGATCCCCCAACTCACTTTGAAGTCTCTTAGCCATATAAACTCATTTGTCTTTACCTTTTCCCCCTTTTGGTCAAGGTCATTTTCCAGTTGCACTGCTAGTTGGTGCCTAGTAGTAATCCCTTGGTGCCAGGGAGGATCATCCCTGGGAGTCATGTTCCATGCTGGGTGCACAGGAATGTATTTATATATTGAGTTCAGCTTAGAGAGGGGCTGAGCAACAAAGAGACTACTCTTAGGCAACTTTTAGGCTCCCTGTATTACTAAGCTAAGTTTTGATTTCAAGAGTAAAGATTCATACACACAGTCGTCAATATCAAGGGCCCGTCAATGAGCCATCCTCCTTCACTAGTCATTGCCCCTGTACTTGAGGAATTTTTGCTGATCCATTAAAGAATGTGGCAGAGCTCCTCACGATGGGAATTTAATATTCTTTCAATTACTGTGTGAATCTCAACCCTGTGACAATGCCCCATCAACATTTGAACACATTTATATGCCTTATATGTATGCCCAGATGAGCTTCCTCCCATGTATTCCCTGTCACTGACACCCTGCACCAACGATCCTCTCCTGCCATAGTTGCAACCCTTCTGTGATCCAAAACTTCTTAAAAAATGAAGTCAATAAAATAGCTAAATACAATTAATAAGAAAATGAATTAATAATGACAGTTTTTAAAATATGAAATAATACAAAAAAATAAAAATATAAAAATAATAAAATTTGGGATAATAAAAAATAATAAATATTAAAAAAATTTTTTTTGACATTTTACCTTTCATCACTGTAAGGTCTGTTGTCCTAAATGTGCAGTGTCTTACTTTTCTATTTCTTTTCATTTTGTCCTCACAGAAGTTTTAGGTTACAGAAAAGTCATGTACTGAATACATGGGACTCCCATATACCAAACATCCTCCCCATTTCCTCCCTTCCCCTATTTATAACATTTTATATGTGGGTGGTACATTTGTTACAACTGATGTACAAATATTGAAACATAGCTATTAACCATGATCAATGGTTTACATTATGGTTTACATTTTGGATCATACTCTTTTATAAACTTTGATGCAATTCAACATGGCCTGTATCCATCATAGCAAGATCATGTAGAACACTTCCATATCCCCCAAAATGCTCCTTGTTCCATATATTCTATTCTTCCCTTCCCCTCCCCTTTGGACCCATGGCAACCACCAGGCTTCACTCCTTGAAGAACAAGATTCATAGTTATTTGCAACAACACACAGGGCTTGACATACTGGTCTGCCCTCCCCTATTAGGCATCGCCCATGCTCTTGAGAGACTCCTGCCCTTCTATTTGAGAACATAGAGGGCCTCCCTGGAATTGGAGTCCACCACCTTGCCACTTATTATGTGGGTCTCCAGCCACTGATAAAACACACTATGGCAAGATAAACACTCACACACTTCCTAGAAGCTTGTAGGGCAGATTCTATCATCCAAAACAACCATAGAAAGTAAGTTGAGGCTAAGATGGTGTAATGGTTTGAGTTTGATTTAATTATGAATTCCAAAAATACAAATTAGATTATGTTTGTAAGCTAATCTGTTCATCTGGGCATGA
>PVKH010000437.1:24108-38617 GCA_004027955.1 Chaetophractus vellerosus
GTATTTATTTAGTTATATGATTCCTATAATCAGATGTTTGCTCCTCTCTAAATAGGACTTTAAACTCCCCTGCTAAGAACAGATTCAATGATCATGTATAAAGAGAACACAAGAAAATCTAAACTCAAAAGTATCCTTTAGAATTATATGCATCACATTATTTCTAAAGGTTCATGATTATCAAATAGCATTTTGTAGGAATGTACCTGGAAATAGAGCTTAAATATGGTACATATTCCAAGAAAACAAACTTTGAGTAAAGATCATAGAGAAAACTCATAATGTTTATGTTAAAATAAACAGAAGCATTATAGTGCAGAATACAAAATTGGGGGGTTTTAATAAATAAATCACAAGCCCGTTAAGAAATATCAGGCTTATGATGGCTTTTTAGACTAGTCCCTGATGTCCTATAGGACTCTGCCTTCATCCTCAGTGATTAAAGCTATGTTGGAAGGAAAGATTAGGAAATAGATGATTGTAACACGAGTGGTTGAGTATTTCCTGTAAAGAGCTTGAACATGACCACACCAATCGTGTGTTTCAGTTGAGCTACCAAGGATATGCAACAGCATGTTAAAGTTGAACAATTTTTGTCTCTGTTTTGGCTAAAGCCCCAAGAGAATATTTGCCAAATATTCCCACATTCTAAAGTTAGACTACCTATGTAGTACTTGCAAAGAAATAGAGGAAATAGTGAAAAAATCCACAATGTCCCTTTTCCCCTGCAGGTCACAAGCCACAGCAGGCAAAGTGGAGCAAGGCAGAAGCTCAAACTTTAAGTGAATTTGATATGACATAAACTGGACATTTTAATTGTTGAAATGAGATTTTTCTTTTTGTGATTAGGTACGATTGGAAGACTTTCTATTACCTACAAGTGACCAAAATTCATGGGACTTCCTCTAGATTTCATCCTAGGAGTAGACAAAATGATCCTATAGTTTGGATTTGAATGGTGGTAGGGGAAAACAAAGGTGTTTTTGTGTTTTTTTTTTTACTATATACCTGTAATTGGGAGATGACTCAGAAGGAATGAAGCCTCGTATGGAAATATTTAGAGAATTCTAACAACTTCTTTTGTGTTTGTTTTAAGGGTCTATAGTGCTTAACTTATGGCCCCTAAGCATCCATGAACAAAGGACTTTTCCTCTCCACTTTGCAACACCCTTGTTACATATTTTGAAGTCTACCCCCATTCCATGCTGCTCTTGGTGTTGCTTATCCCTATTTCACTTGTGTAAGATTATCGGCATGGCATGTATCATCTTCAACAGGTTTCTATATTCTCCCATTTGATGACACTGGAATGACTTCCTGATTTCTTCAAAGTATCTCCCAATTCACAGATACACTTAAGAAAAGAAAAAGGAAATTACACTGTAAATAAATAAAAGTTGTAACTTCCCAATAAAGTTTTTAGCAGTTGGTCTACAAATTCTTGAGCTGCTTACCAATTTATCTAACCAGGAACTGGACTGGGGTCCAGGATTTATAAATTGAACTCTATCTTCCAGATAACATAATATTTTTCCAAAGTGAGCAGAGAAAGAATTAATTTTACCATCAATGAAAATATGTTTAAAGAAGTCTTTTTAATCATATGATAATTATTTTACTCTGTAAAACCAGAGACACAGATTCAAACTGACATACATATGAAAGGTTAGGATTTCAAAGACTGAGAGATGTTCAAGAATGATTCTTAAGAAGATCTGATAACAGGCATATACAAGACAAATATTTATTGAGCACCTATTAAGTGTCAAGTATAGTGCTGGGTTCTAGCCATACACTGGCAAATAAAGGATGGTTCCTGATCTCTAGATGCTTACAAGGGTAGAAAGGAAAGCATTTTAAAAAGTAAATTAGTATTTAGAGTTATACATGCAATAAGAGGATATGATAAAGTGGGAGATGACCATATCAGAGAAGGTTACCTTCATTAGAGAAGTAAGGAAACCCTTTCTGTCAAAGATCAAGTAAGCACTGGGTTTTGAAGATGGGAACGCCAAGCAGAGTCTTGAATAGACATTTCTCCAAAGAAGAAATACAAATGGCCAATAATTATAGGAAATAATGTTCAACATTATTATCCATTAGAGAAATGGAAATCAAAACCACAATGAGATACCCCTTAACACTTACAAAGATGGCTATGATTTAAAAAAGAAAAGAATAAGTGTTGGAAAGGATGCATAGAAATTGGAACTCTAGTGGACTGTTGGTGGGGATGCAAAATGTTGCAGCCATTGTAGAAAGTTAAATGGTGATTCCTTAAAAAGTTAGAGAATTGCCAGATGATCAGATAATTCTACTTCTAGAAATAGATCCAAAGAAAGTGAAAACTGGGTCTCAAAGAGATACACTAATGTTTAGAGCAGCATTATTCACAATAGCCAATAGCTGGTAACAACTCAAGTGCCCATCAACAAATGAACGGATAAACAAAACATGGTACATATACACAAAGGAATGTTGTTTGGCCATAAGAAAGAAAAAAGTTTTGAGACATGCTGTAACATGGAAGAATCTTGAAAACAGTATGCTCATTGACATAAGCAAGGCACATCAGGACACATATTGTATGATATCATTTATAAGAGATGAGTTACTAGATATAGAAAGTAGAGTAGAGGTTACCAGCAGATGAGGGGAGGGAAAAGGAAGACATTTTTTTTGGAAAGAAAAAGGCACCAAATAGGTCAAAGTAGGGTGCAGAGAAATCCATGTACAAACGGGTCAAGAAGAAACTAGAGTTTCAGTTTTCAGAAGGGAGGGAACTATTATAAAAATTTTCAAAATTACCAAGGAGCTATTATAAAAATTTTCCTGTCTTTTCCCATCCTACCCTCCTGCTCTTCAGAAACATGTATTGAATCTGTTGCATCAGACTCATACTGTAAATGAAAAATAGACAGCATCGGACTTGTGAAGAGCACAGCAGGTAGCAAATCCATTATTTCTCTGAAGAAAAGACTTGCATGCCTAGTCTGAGTGCCTCTGGCATGGCACACAAGGTTTCAGTCTGCTTTTCTTTAGCCTTACATCTCATTTCCTCATACTTAGTGTTCCACTATGAAGGGAAAAAAGTTCCCTCACACCCCTTTGCACTCAATTCTCTCTCCCTATTTCCTACCCCTGGCAACCACTGATTTGTGCTGTTTATTTTTGCCTTATCTAAAATTTTATAAAAATAGAATCCTATAGTGTAGTATTTTGTGTCTGGATCCTTTCACTTGGCATAATGCTTTTGAGCTTCATCACGTGGTATTTTGTGTGTGTTAATCCTGAGTAGATGTCCGTTGCATGGATACGCTACAATTGACTTATCCATTCACCTGGTGATGGACATTTGGGACATTTCCAAATTGGAATTAGGACATGTATTTTCATTTCTTCTGGGTAAATACAAATGAGATGAATTGATGGCCTGTATAGTAAGTCAATGTTTTGCTTTATAAGAAATTGTCCAATAGTTTTCCAAAATAGATAAATCATATCACATTCCTAAGAGAAATATATTAGACTTCGAATTTTTCTAAATTTTCACCTGAACTAATGATTTTCAGCAACTTATATGGTTATTTGCCATTTGTATATTTCCTTTGGTGAAGTGTCAGTTCAAATATTTTGCCCAGTTTAAAAATTGGGTTCTTTTGTTGAGTTGTTCTTTGTATATTCTGGATAAAAATATTTGTCAGATACCTGTTATGCAAACATTTTCTCCTAGATTGTGGCTTGGCTTTTAGTTTTGTAAACTGTCTTTTAAAGAGCAAAAGGTTTTAATATCCATAAAGTCCATCTTATAATATTTTTCTTTCATATTTCATGCCTTTAGAATCCTGTGTAAAAAAAACCTTTGCCTAACCCCAAATCACTATTTTTCCTTTATTTACTTTAAAAGGATTTTCAGTTTTAGTTTTTATGTTTACAGCTGTAAGCTATTTTTTAAAATTAATTTTATTGATACATTTTAATAGAGCATAAATCCATCCAAAGTGTACAATCAATGGTATTTGGTATAATCACATAGTTGTGTATTCATCACTCCAATAATTTTTAGAGCATTTTTATTATTAATACACTAGTAGTAATAATGATAATAATAATAATAATAACCAAATAAACAAGCAAAACGCATCACCTCTCAATCTCTCTATGCTTCCCCTCCACACAAACTGCTATTCTGTATTCTTCTTTCTAGCATATTTGTATTTACATTTCTTAAATACACCCATATTTGTATTTTACATGAGGTTTCACTATGTTATACAGTCCCATGTTACATTTCTTAGCTCTCCTAGTAATATACATGACCTTAGACTTTCCCTTTAAACCGTTGCCATACCCATATAATAGCTCTGCTACCCACAAACAGCATGAGGTGCTCTGACTGTTCCCATTTATTTCCAAAGATTTACAAACAATCTTTTTTAAAAAAACAATTTATTGAAGTATATCATTCCTACATAACATATATAAATTTTAAGTGTTCAGTAAACTTCATGAACTTATAAAACAAAAGTGAATAACATCATACAGGGCTCCCACACATCACCCCCGCAAACACCCTGCATTGTTGTGAAACATTTGTTAACTAATCATGAAAGAGCATCGTCAAAGTATTACTACTAACTATAGTGTATCTTCCTCCCCTACACATTTTTTAAGGACTTATTTATTTATTTATTTATTTACTTTTATCCATTTTTAACTGCGCCCCCCTGCCCCCCATTTTTGCTGTTTCTGTGTTCATTCACTGGGCAACTCTGTGTCCGTTTCCTGCCCTCTTTTCTCATCCTTCTCCTCCTGCCTTCACTAGGATTCAATCCTTGGAACCTCTGATGTGGGAGAGAGGCGTCCTACTGCCTGCACCACCTTAGTTCCTTTGTTTGGTATGTCTCGTCTTGGCTTTCCCTTCTGTCACTCTCCTGTTACGTCATCATCTTGCTGCGTGGCTCAAGGGGCCTGATGGCGCACCCGCGGACATGGCCTGGTGGCGTACAGGGCCTGGTGGCCCACGAGCCTTCTATATTTTTCTTTTCTTAAATTTTTACAGGGAGGTCCCAGGGATAGAACCCAGGTCTCTCCATATGGGAGACAGACACCCAACCATCCGAGCCACATCCGTCCCCCTGTTATATCACTTAAGGTTGACAAAAGATACCCAAAGTTACAATCTTTTCCCATACAGGATGGTCATATAATCAGGCTTAGTTTATCACCAGCATTCTAAAAACCAGGCCTAGAGAGAAAAACTAGGTCTGGGGACACATGCATGGCTTCTAATACAGCAAATGTACAAACAACCTTTTCACCGGTTATGCACAGATTAACCTTCAGCTTTCATTCTCTACTCTCATTCTATTTTCTGGTGAACTATATTTTAATTATTAATTCCATGAGTTTACAAAATATGTTTAGTTCATAATAGTGCAATCATGCAATATCTGTCCCTTTGTGTCTGGCTTGCTTCACTCAACATAATGTGCTTCAGGTTCATTTATGTTGTCATATGGTTCATGACTTCATTTCTTCTTTCTGCTGCATAATACAACATCATGTGTGTATACCACACTTTGTTTATCCATTCATCAGTTGATGGACACCTGGTTTGTTTCCAATTTTTGGCAATCATGAATAATGTCGCTATGAAAGTCATTATGTAGATGTCTATTCATGTCACTGCTCTCAGTTCTTCTGGGTATATACCTAGTAATGGTATTACCAGATCACATGGCAAGTCTATATTTAACTTCCTTAGGAATGACCAAACAGTTCTCCCCAGTGGCTATACCATTCTACATTCCCACCAACAGTGAATAAGCATTCCTATCTCTCCACATCCTCGCCAACATTTACAGTTTTCTGACTTTTGACTAGTGGCCAGTCTAATAGGTGTGAAATGATATCTTGTAGTTTTGATTTGCATTTCCCTAATTGCTAGTGATGTTGAACATTTTTTCATGTGTTTCTTCACCATTTGTATTTCTTCTTTAGAAAATTGGCTTTTCAAGTCTTTTGTCATTTTTGATTGGATAGCTTGTCTTTTTATTGTTAAGTTGTAAGATCTCTTTGTATATCATGAATTTTGAACCCTTACTGGATATGTGATTGCCAAATATTTTCTCTCATTGAGTCAGCTGCCTTTTCACCCTTTTAACAAAGCCCTTTGAAGGGCAAAAGTGTTAGTTTTGAGGAGGTCCCTCAAAATTAAGCAATTTTTCCTCTTATTGCTTGTGCTTTGGGTGAAAGGTTTAAGATCTTGAAGATGCTTTCTTACATTTTCTTCTAGGAGTTTTATGGATGTCGCTTTTATATTTAGGTCCTTGATTCATTTTTTTTTTTTTTTTGGTTACATATCTCCCCTCCTCTGCTTGCCCTTGCTGTGTTCATTTTTCTGCGTTCTTCTGTGTCTGCTCTGTCCACCACCCCCCCCACCCCGCCGCGGCGATGCGCTGAGTCAGTCACAGTGCAGGTGGCTCTGCTCTGCTCACAGGCGGGTCTGCTTCCGTTCACGGGCGTATCTGCTCCACCTGCAGGCAACTTGCCCTGCCCACAGCGACTCTGCCCCACCCATGGCGGCCTGCCCTTCTCAAGGCGGTCTGACTGCCTGGAGAGGCCCCCAGGAACTGAACCCGGGGCCTCCCATGTGGTGAACGGCGCCCTATCCACTGGACCACAGTCGGCCCCTCTTGATTCATTTTGAGTTAGTTTTTGTATAAGGTATGATATATGGGTCTTCTTTCTTTATTTTGGATATGAATATCCAGTTCTCCCAGCACCATTTGTTGAATAGACTGTTCGGACGCAGCTGGGAAGGCTTGACTGCCTTGTCAAAAACTGCTTGGCTGTAGATGTGAGGGTCTATTTCTCAATTTGGTTCTATTGGTCAATGTGTCTGTCTTTACTCCAGTGCCTTGCTGTTTTTACAACTGTACCTAAGTAATATGCTTTAAAATCTGAAAATGAAAGCCCCCCAACTACATTCTTTTTAGAGGTTTTTTTGGCTATCCAGGGCAGTTTACCCTTCCAAATAAATATGATAATGGTTTTTCCACTTCTGTGGAAAAGGCTGTTGGGATTTTTATTGGGATTGCATTGACTCTGTAAATCAGTTTGGGTAGAATTGACATCTTAACAATATTTAGTCTTCTGATCTATGAATATAGAATGTCCTTCCATTTATTTAACCCTTCTTTGGTTTCTTTTAGCAATGTTTTGTAGTTTTCTGATAGCAGGTCCTTTATGTCCTTGGTTAGGTTTATTCCTAAATATTTGACTGTTTTAGTTGCTATTATAAATGGAATGTTTTTTTCTGATTTCCTCCTCAGATTGCACATCAGTAATGTATGGAAACGCTATTGCTTTTTGTGTATTAATTTGCTTCCTGCCACTTTGCTGAATTTGTCTATTAGTTCTAGTAGCTATGCTGTGGATTTTTTCAGGAGATTCTAGATATAAGATCATCTCATCAGTAAATAGTGAATGTTTTACTTCTTCCTTTCTCATTTGGGTGGATTTCATTTCCTTATCTAGCCTAATTGCTCTAACTAGAACTTCTAGCACAATATTGAATAACAGTGGTGACAGTGGCCATCCTTGTCTTTTTCCTGATCTCAGTGGGAAAACTTTCAGTCTTTCACCATTGAGTACTATGGTAGCTGTAGGTTTTTCATATATGCACTTGACTATATTGAGAAAGAATCCTTCTATTCCTATCTTTTGGAGTGTTTATACCAAGAAACAGTGCTGTATTTTGTCCAATGCTTTTTCTGCATCAGTCGAGAGGATCATGTGATTTTTCTTCTTCAATTTATCAATATGGCTTATTACACTAATGATTTTCTTGTGTTGAACAACCCTTGCATACCTGGCATAAAACCCACTTGATCGTGGTGCATAATTCTTTTTATGTGCTTTTGGATTCAGTTTGCAAGTACTTTGTTGTGGATTTTTGCATCTATATTCATCAGAGATATTGGTCTGTAATTTTCTTTTTTCATGGTATCTTTATCTGGTTTTAGTATTAAGGTGATATTTGCTTCATAGAATGAGTTTGGTAGCATTCTTTCCTGTTCAATTTTTTAGAAGAGCTTGAGCAAGATTGGTACTAGGTCATCTTTGAATGATTGGCAAAATTCAACTGTGAAACCATCTGGTCCTGGGCTTCTCATCTTTGGGAGGTTTTTGATGAGTTTCGATATCTTAACTCATGATTGGTTGATTGAGGTCTTCTCTTTCTCTTGGGTCATTGTAGGTAGTTTGTGTGTTTCTAGGAATTTGTCTATCTCGTCTACATTGTCTAGTTTTTGGTATACAGTGGTTCATATTATCTTCTTATGATCTCCCTTTTTCTGTGGGGCCAGTAGTAATGTCCCCTCTCTCATTTCTGATTTTTTTTTAATTTGTGTCTTCTCTCTTTTTTTCTTTGTCAGTCTAGCTAAGGGTTTGTTGATTTTGTCAATCTTCTCAAATAACCAACTTTTGGTTTTGTTGATTCTATTATTTTTTGTTCTTGATTTCATTTATTTCTGCTCTGATCTTTATTATTTCTTTCCTTTGGCTTTGTTTGGGATTAGTTTGCTGTACTTTTTCTAGTTCCTCCAGGTGTGCAGTTAGATCTTCAATTTTATTTCCTTCTTCTTTTTTAATGAAAGCATTGAGGGCTATAAATTTCCGCCTCAGTACTGCTTTGCTGTATCCCATAGGTTTTGATATGCTGTGTTCTCATTTTCATTCACCTCAAGATTTATGCTGAATTCTCTTGCAATTTCTCCTTTGATCTATTGATTAAGATTGTATTGTTTAATATCCATATATTTATGAATATTCCTTTTCCTTCTATTTTTGATTTCTAGCTTCATTTCTGTTATGATCAGAGAAAGTGTTTTCTATAATTTCAGTCTTTTTAAATATGTTGAAACTCATCTTGTGATCCAACATATGGTCTATCTTAGAGAAGGATCCATGAGCACTTGGAAAGAATATATATCCTGCTGTTTTAGGTTGCAATGCTCTATAGATGGCTATTAGATCTAGATCTTTAATCATATTATTCTTTATCCTCTGTCTAGATTTCTATCCAATGTAAGCTATTTTAATTTATGTTTAGTGTATGGTGTGTGGTAAGGTTCAGGGTTAATTTTTTATATGGATATGAATTGTTCCATATTATTGGATGAAAAGACTATCTTGCAGAAACTGCTCTTAGAATTTTTATTGTGTTTGTATTGAAAATATTAATTTTTGCATAGTTGTCATCTTAACAATATTGATTTTTATAATCCATAAACATAGTATTACTTTATAGTTTTTTAGAACTTCTTTAATTTCTTTCATCAATATAGTCCAGTAGTCAGTGTACAGTTTTTGCACACTTGCTAATTCTATCTATAAATATTTCATATTTTGGTGCTCTTACAAGAATTATTTTATTTCAATTTTCACTTGTTCATTGCTATGTACAGAAATGAAACTAATTTTTAAAATACTGATTGTGTATCCCTCAACATTGATAGGTTAACTTAGTTTTGGTTAGTTTTGTAGATTTCTTAGTATTTTTCTTCACAGACAATCATATCATCTGTAAAGAAAGACAGATTTAATTCTTTTAAATCTGTTGCCTTTATTTATTTATTTTTTCTTTCTTTAAGTGCACTAGCAGGGACACCAGTCACAAAGTTGAATAAAAAAGGTGAGAGTGGACATTCTTATATTTGTCCCAATATTATTGGGAAAGCATTCCATTTTTCCTAATTAAATATGATGTGAACTGTGCAGGATTTTTCAGATGCTGGGAGTTGTTTATAATTAAAGTGCTTTTGTATATCTATTGAGATGATCATATGGCTTTTTATTTTTTAGTTTGTTGATATGGATAATTTCACTGATTGATTTTTGAATATTGAATTAAAAATTCAATTCCTGGGATAAACTCCAATTGTTCATATATGTTGTCCTTTTTATATATTGCTGGACTCAATTTGCTAACATTTTGTAAAGGACTCTTGCAAGAAATGTATTAGTTTATAGTTCTCTTTTTATATAAAATCTTTGCCTGGTTTTGGGATAAGAGTAATGTTGACTTCATGAAATAAGTTGGAAAGGTCCACATCTGTTCTATTTTCTGGAGGAGATTGTGCAGAAGTAGCATAATTCTTTAAATGTTTGGTAAAATTCTCCAGGAAAGCTACAATAGCCTGGAGTTCCTTTGGTTGGATCATTTTCAGTTTTGGTATCAGCTTCTTTAATAAATATAGGTCTCTTATAGTTATTATTATTTTAATGTCTCTAAAATTTGTGGTAATACCCTTATTTTATTTTTAATTTTGGTAATATGTATATTCCCCTTTTCTTCTTCATCAATATAGCTAGAAGTTTATCAACTTTATTGCTCTTTTGCAAGAACCAGCTTTCCATTTCATGGACTTTCTCTCTTTTTCTGTTTTCTATGTCAATGATTTTTCCTCCTTTATTATTTCCTTTCTTTTGCATCCCACCAATATTTTATGTTGTATTTTCATTTTCATTCCATTCAAAATATTTTCTAATTTCCCTAAGAATTCCATCTTTGAACCAATATTTGGGGATTACCTAAATGTCTTTCTTTTATTGATATGTAGTTTAAATCTGTTCGAGTCAGAGATCGTATTTTATCTGTTTTCAATCTTTTCAAATTGATTGATATTTATATTATGGTCCAGAATATGACCAGATATTGGTAAATATTTAAGGTGATCCTGAAATAATTACTTTTTCTGCTGTTGATGGTGGGAGAGTTCTATAAAGGTCATTTAAGTTAAGTTGGTTTTTAGTACTGTTTAACAGTTATATTAACTTAATGCCTCAAGTTAATAATTTATTATTTATTGACAATTTCTTATTTATTTATCTTACATTTTGCTTGTACACGTCTTATTTATAAGTGTCACAGGGCAATTTTACCATTTTTATTTAGATTGTCAATCATATTTTAAAGAGAATAGAAATAATAAAAATATGTCTAATATTTACCCATATATTTACCATTTCCATCATTCTTCATTCCTTTTCATATATCAAAATTTCCTTGTAGTATTATATTCCTCTTTCCAGAAAAACTTTTAACATTTCTTCTGGCATATTTCTTCTTTACTTTATCTAGAAAATTTTTTTGTTTCATCTTCACTTTTAAAAAATATATTCACTGAGAATAGAATTCTATATTGACAGTATTTGTTTTTGTTTTTACTTTCAGTACCTAAAGATGTTGGTACATTGACTTCTGACTTGAATATTTTCTGATGAGAACTCTGTGGTGATTCATATGTTTTTTCTTCGAGATATATGTGTTTTTGTTCTCTGGCAGCATTCTAGCTTTTTCTAAACTTAGTTTGCAGAGGTTTGACTCTGATGTAGTGGGGTGTGTTCTTCTTCATATTTTTCCTGCTTAGGATTCTCAGAGCTTCTTGTATCTGTGGCTGGTTATCTTTCACTAAGTTTGAAAATTCTTGGTTGTTCTCTCTGCAAACATTTATTCTTCTCCATTCTCTCTCTGCATCTTGACCGTTCTCCTTCTGCATCTTCAATTACATGTATGTTAGAACATTTGATATTGTGCCATAATTCGTTTTTAGCAAATTTTTTGAGATATATTCATATACCATATAATCCATCTAAAGTGCACATTCAATGGGTTTTTGTATAATCATTTAGTACATTCATCACCATAATCAATATTAAAGCATTTTTTTAATACAAAAGAAAAATATTTACCCCTTAGCAGCTACCTTTCAATCCTTCTATCCATTCCCTGCCATACATATCCTCTAATCTAATTCCATTTATATAAGTTTATTTACTTTTACATTTTATGTAAATGGAGTCAAACAATATGCAGTACTTTGTGTCTGGTTTCTGTTACTGATGGTAATTCTCTCTCTCTCTTTTTTTTACAACTGATGCAAAATATTAATATATTACTATTCATGACACTCCATAGTTTGCTTAGGTGCATTTTAGCTCAGATACCACCCCTTTAACATCTTGTAATATTAACATACACTTGTTCTGCTTCATTAAAAAACACTTTAAATTTGTACTATTTAGCACACTCATCAACTGCAACAGGGTTCACTATGCTATACAGTCCCATGTTTGATCCTTCAGCTTTTCTTCTGGTGACATACACAACCCTAAACTTCCCTTTTCAACCACAATCATACACCCATATCAGTGCTGCTAATTACAATCACTCTAAAGTGCTACCATTACATCTATCAAATTCCAAGCATTTACAATCAACCTTATTACAAATTCTCCACAAACTGAGCCACGGCTCTCCATGCTCTATCCTCATTCTATATTCTAGTGACCAATCTTCTAGCTATTAACTCCTTGACTTTGCTCATTATATTTGGTTCATATTAGTAAGATCATACAGCATTTGTTATTTTGTTTCTGGCTGGTTTCACTAAACATAATATCCTCAAGATTTATCCATATTGTTATGTGCATCATGACTTCATTTTTCCCTACAGCTGAATAGTTTTCCATTGTATGCATATATCATATTTTGTTTGCCCATTCATCTGTTGATGAATACCTGGGTTGTTTCTACCTTTGGACAATTGTGAATAATGCCTCTATGAACATTGGTGTGCAAATGTCTGTTCACATCCTTACATTCAGTTCTATGTATATACCTAGGAGTGTGATTGCCAGATTGTATGGCAGCTCTATATTGAATGTCCCGAAGAACAGCCAGTCTTCCACAGTGGCTGCACCATTCTACAGTCCCACCCACAGTGAATAAGCATTCCTATTTCTCCACAGCCTCTCCAACCCTTGTAGTTTTCTGGTTTTCATTTTTAATATTGGCCGTGCTAACAGCTGTGAAGTGATATCTCATTGTAGTTTTAATTTGCATTTCCCTAATAGCTAGTGAATATCTTTTTCATGGCATTTTTTTTTTTTGGCCATTTATATTTCCTCTTTGGAAAATATCTATTCATTCTTTTGCTCATTTTTTAACTGGATCATTTGTCTTCTTATTGTTGAGTTGTAGGATCTCTTTATATATCATGGATATTAAACCATTACCAGATATGTGGTTTCCAAATATTTTCTCCCATTGAGTAGGCTGTCTGTTTACATTCTTGACAAAGTCCTTCAAAGTACAAAAAAAAATTAATTTTGAGAAGGTCCCATTTATCTTTTTTTTTAATTGCTCATACTTTAGGTGTAAAGCCTAAGAAACCACCTCCTACCACAAGATATTAAAGATGCTTTCCTACAATTTCTTCTAGTAGTTTTGTGGTCCTGGTTTCATATTTAGCACTTTGATCCATTTTGAGTTAATTTTTGTACAAGATGTGAGATAGGGGTCCTCTTTCATTCTTTTGGCTAGGGATATCCAGTTTGCCCATCATTTGTTGAAGATACTGTTCTGTCCCAGTTGATTGGGCTTGGTAGCCTTGTTAAAATCAATTGACCATAGAGGTGAGGGTTTAATTTGAACTCTTGATTTGATTCCAGTGATCTATATGTCTAGCTCTATGGCAATAACATTCTGTTTTGACCACTGTAGCTTTATAATACATCTTTATGTCAGGAAGTGTGAGTCCAACAAGTTCGTTCTTCTTAAAGATATTTTTGGCTATTTGGGGTCCATTTCCCTTACAATTAAGTTTGAAAATTGACTTTTTCCATTTATAGAAAGTAGGCTGTTGGAATTTTGATTGGGGTTGCATTAAATTGCATTAAATCTGTAAATCACTTTAGGTAGAATTGACAATATTTAGTCTTCCAATCCACAAACATGGAACACCCTTCTATTTAATTAGGTCTTTAATTTCTTTTAGCAATGTTTTGTAGTTTTCTGAGTACAGATACTTTACATTCCTAGTTAAATTTATTCCTGGATATTTTATTTTTTTTCATTGCTATTGTAAATGGAATTTGTTTCCTGATTTCCTCCTCAGATTCTTCATTTCTAGTGTAAGAAGCACTACTGATTTTTGCATGTTGATCTTGTATCCCACCACTTTGCTGAATTCATTTATTAACTTAAGTAGTTTTATTGTCAATTTTTAGGGTTTTCTAAATATGAAATCATGTCTTCTGCAAGTAGTGAAAGTTTTACTCCTTCCTTTCCAATTTAGATTCCTTTTATTTCTTTTTCTTGCCTAATTGCTAATGTTGAATAACAGTGGCGACTGTGGGCATCTTTACCTTATTCCAGATCTTAGAGGGAAAGCATTCAGCCATTCACCATTGAGAATGATGTTTGCTGAGGGTATTTCATATATGTGCTGAATCATATTGAGGAAGTGTTTTGGTCAGCCACAGGCGTGCCTTTTGAAATATACCAAAGATTGGTCGGTCTTTATAAAGGGTATTTATTTGGGGTAGAAGCTTACAGTTACCAGGCCACAAAGCATAAATTTCTTCCCATACCAGAGTCCATGCCCTGGAGCAAGATGGCTGCCGACGTCTCCAGGGTTCAGGCTTCTGGATTCCTTTG
>PVKH010000438.1:0-23497 GCA_004027955.1 Chaetophractus vellerosus
ACTGTAATTACTATACTATTAAATTATTTTAGCTCTAATCTTTAAAATCTAATCTGGTTGGTCCCCCCCCCCCTTTTTTTTTTGGTGGATTCTTTTTTGCTAATCTTGCTTGTTTTATTTTGTAATTAGGTTGTCTTCAAGTTTATTGTATTTGTCCATTAGTTCTTTGAAGTTACTTTTTTAAAGATTTATTTTATTTACTTATCCCCCCCACCCATTTGTTTGTACTTGCTGTCTGCTTATATATATATATATATTTTTTTTAAAGGAGCCACTGGACACTGAACCAGGGACCTCCCATGTGGGAGGGAGGCACCCAATCACTTTAGCCACCCCTGTTCCCTGAAGTTACTTTTTTTTAAAGATATATTTTATTTATTTATTTCTTCCCACTCCCTTGTTGTTTGCACTCACTGTCTGTCTGTTGTGTGCTCATCTTCCTTTTTAGGAGGCACCGGGAACCGAGCCTAGCACCTCCCATGTGGGAGGAAGGAGCCTAATTGCTTGAGCCACCTCCGCTGCCTGCTTTGTTGTGTCTCTCATTATGTTTTTCCTCCTTGTGTCTCTTGTAGCATCATCTTGTTGTGTAAGCTCTCCATGCCAGCCTGTCACATCAGCTTGCAGTCTTGCTTGTCTTCTTTAGGAGGCACCGGGAACCAAACCCGGGACCTCCCATGTGGTAGGCAGGAGCTCAGTTGCTTAAGACACATCCACTTCCCTGAAGTTACTTTTAATGGTTGCGAAGTGTTACATCATGTGGTTAAACTGCAATGGAACAGAATAAAGAATCCAAAAGTAGACCTCAGATACACTTGAAAATTAAGCTTTTGATGATAGTACTACTTCAAATGCATATGAAAAGATAAAATATATTGGAGACACAACTGGCTAACCATTTGAGACAAAACAAAGATGGGTTCCTGTCTCCTTATATAGTAGGAGGGAAATAGTAGGGGGGAAATAGGCAAACAAAAACCTTAGGTTAGTAAAGCCTTTTAAGCAAGGCATGATACTCAGAGGCCCTAAACTAAAGCAAGAGATAAATGAACTTAATTGCATATAGATCAAAGTATAATAATTTTGAGGGGTGAGCATAAATTTATATGAAGTACAGTAAAAATTAGAGAAATTTATAACACATAATTCAGCTTATTTCATATGAAAAAAGAGGCCTCTTGAGACTGAGAAAGAAAAAGACCAGTGTTTCAAGAGAAATATTCAGTATGGCTCTGAATAGGTACAGCTCAGAAAAGTGTAAATGGTAAACAAAAAGATATGTTTACTCACCTGTAAATAAAGAAATGCAAATTATAACATCTGCAAAAATATGGTAGGATGCCAGAAAGTCTCACTTATATTCTCCAGCACTTCTCATCCCTTGCTTAGATTCAGCTAGAGACTTAAAATAGGGCTGAGACCCTGTCTCCACTCTTGGAAACTCTGATAAAACTAGACTGAGGTGGACCCTGGGTATGGTTTTTTTAAAGCTCCCCAAATGATTCTGCTGTGCACTTGTGGTTGAGAACTCCCTTTCCAATTATCTTTGACTCTTTACCCCTGTATGTGTTTCTGTAGTGCTAAAATACAGTTAAAGGTATTGATGTAGAGAAATTTTAATGATATAACAAGTGACAAGCAGCACATAAGCCTAGTAGCTCATTTGAAAATATATATATACTTTGAAAAAGACATAAAGGAAGTTAACTTCACAGCAGTTCTCTCTGAGTTGCAGTAGTATTACAGATGACTTTTTTCTTTAATTTTTCTGTTTTAATCTTTCTGAAAAAGATACATATTGAAGGCTTTTATAACTAAAAATCTTTAACTTAAGCTTAGGGTCTTCCCTCTTACCTAGATAATCAACCATCTACAGGGGTAGGATTTAGTTTTGCATATATGTTAATATCTTAATGCGTAATTTAACAGACATAGCATTTATAAAACAACAATAGTCATTTCATCAAAGTACTTACTGTGCAGTCATAAGAGAAAGGAGAGAGAAAGGAGAACAGCCAACTGGGATAACTGAGTTGGCATTAATTATTTCTTTCCATTATTAACTAGAGTGTTCTATTCATAGATATCCCAACTTTTTTTTTTCTAATGAGAAATTAATTTAATATGACCCTGATGTTTGGAAGCCATTAGTCTCCATAAGCTCCTCCCTTTGTCTTATTATTATTATTTTTTAAAGATTTATTTATTTTATTACATATCTCCCCTTCCCCCCTGCTGTGGTGACGTGCCGAGACTGGGTCACTGCGCAGGCGCGGCTTTCCCCGCTTGTGGGCGGCTTCTGCTTCCATTCACGGCCGGCTTTCAGTTCGCGGGTGGCTGGCTGCGCTCCATTCGCGGGCGACCTGCCCTGCCCGTGGCGGCTTTTGCCTGTCCGTGGCAACTTTTTGCCCTGCCCATGGCGGCTCTGGCCCGCCCATGGCAGTTTGCCATTCTCGAGGCGGTCTGCCTGCTAGGAGAGGTCCCCGGGAACCGAACCCGGGGCCTCCCATGTGGTATGCCAGTGCCCTATCCACTGGGCTATCGAGCCGGCCCCCTCCCTTTGTCTTAAAAAACAAATGACTTCCCCAGAATTTTCTCACCGACATTATCAAAGTTCTCACCAATGTATCAATAAAGATAAGAAAAAATGCTCAACACTATAATGATAAAAATCCATTTCAGTTCCCCTAGTTCACACCATAATTCACTGGTGTAGGCAGTGACAATTTTTTTGTGATTTTTTTAATTAAAAATTTTTTTTTTAAAGATATCTTATAGGAAATATGTCAGAAATCTTTGGTAAGGGAGAATTTCTTTTTACTATCTAGGTGAGGCAAATGGGCCAAGTCATTGAAAATAAAACAAGGGAAAATTTAGTTATTTGAAGCCTTCCATCTTCATTGGAATAGAAATCAAATTTATTGCTTTCTATAGTGTTATTTCAATTGGGGAATTTTTCCTTACTATAATATTTCTCTGATTTGTTTAATAGCAAATTTAAGGATAATAAACTTGACTTAAAAATAATCCATTTTAAGCTTAGTTGGAGACCATCTATATATATAGAGAGAGATCTTTTTAAAAATTCTTATATTTAGAAATAGAAAATTTCACAGTGATAGTCTGAGTAAAAACAATGCTTTCTTTAAAAAAAGTCTAAGAAAATAAATAATATCAAGTGAGACTTCCCCCCCCCCCCCAATTTTGTTTTGGTGCCGGTATGATGTGACCATATTATAAACTTGACCTGATAGTTTTGTTTTTTTTTTTAAGCTTTTATTTATTTATTTATTTATCCCCCCTTGCTGCTTGTGCTTGCTGTGCCCATTTGCTGTGTATTTTTCTGTGTCTGCTTCTCTCCCTTTGTTGCATCAGCTCTTCATGCCACACAGGCCACTTGCCTTCACCAGGAGGCCCCGGGAATCGAACCCAGGGCCTCCCATATGGTAAATGGGAGCCCATCCAGTTGAGCCATATCCGCTTCCCCCGATAGTTTTACTTTCAATTAACTATTCTTATAATTTTCTTGTTTGAGTATTTAAGAAACAAAGCAATGTGAGTTTATAAAAGTTATGTCTTTATTAGATGTCGGACTGAATATGAAATTAAAGATCAAGCTGCAAAGGGGGATGAAGCAACTCGAAAACGATTTCATGCATTTGTGCTCTTTCTGGGAGAACTTTATCTTAACCTGGAGGTGAGAAGAAATTTTTATTTATGTCCTAACAAAACCAGAGAACGTGAACTGATTACAATAAGGAGTTTATGTTCATGTTATACTTATGCCACATTAAAAGAGGAGGGGAGTGGATGTAATTCCAGTGGTTGAGCATCTGCTTCCCATGTATGAGATCCCAGGTTCGATCTCCGCTACCTCATGAAAACAAAAACAAACGAGAAAACCAACTCTCATCGGGCAGTAGATGTAGCTCAGGGGTTGAGTGCCTGCTTACCATGTCTGAGGTCCTGGGTTCAATCCCAGGTACCTCCTTTAAAAAAAAAATGAAATAGATGAGGAAGAATGGGAAAGAAGGAAACTAATGTCATGCTACCTACTGGTGGTAGTGTCCGTACTCAAAGGGAACATATGAAATAGTTTTTTGCTCCTGCTAATGGGAAGAATGTTAGAAAATAGTAAGTAAGCTTTTTAAAGTCTTCAATTACTTTTGGGAAACTGGTTTACCTGCATGTTTAAGCTTTCAAAATATAGCCAGTGATACCTTTTGAGTCCTTGCATCATAAATATTTAGTATGTTTTGTATGTTAACTTTCAAATGGTGACCTGAAGCAACTTACTCTGCTGAACAGAAGTTCGAGTGAAGAGGAGAGAGACTAGAGTTTCTGGCTTTTCACCCTAATTTACCCAGAACATTTCTTCATCTTTTATCTACATAAGATGAAGTTGTCCAAAATCTACAGCAGAACATGTTTGTAAATTGGTGGTCTATTTGAGTATATGTTTGTTAGTAGGCAACATAAGAGCTGAACATTACTGCATAATGTTCCTTTTTTTGACTAGTGAATTCCAGATGTTGGTTTATACCTTCTTAAACTCTGAATTGAAGACTTAATATCATAAACACCACTGAAGGGGGCTGGCTGTAGCCCAGTGGATAGGGCGCCAGTTCACCACATGGAGGCCCCGGGTTTGGTTCCCAGGGCCTCTCCGAGTGGGTAGACCGCCTTGAGAAGGCAAGCCGCCGTAGGTGGGGCAAAAGCCGCCATGGGCAGGGCAGCGCTGCCCACAGGCAGAGCAAGTCGCCCGCGAGCAGAGCAAGAAGCTGCCCGTGAGCAGGGCAAGGCTGCCGTGCGGTGAGCTGACTCGGCACGTCGCCGCAACTGGGGGAGACAGGGCAGACACAGAAAAACACAAAAATGAACACAGCAAGAACAAGCAGAAAGGGGGGATATGTAACCAAAAAAATAAAAAATAAAAAAATAAACACCACTGAAAAAGACACATGGATCAACCATCAAATGTGCATTTCAGTCAGTACATATAAAAGGTCTTTGTCCAGACCACTGGTGTCCCTTTTACCACAGGTAAGCTTAATTAAAAAAAAAAAAAAAAACAAACTCATGGCTTATCCTTTTTCGCTCTAAGTTTTATAAAAATCAAAATAGGACCTAAATTAAATATCTAAATTAAAATGTGTGTTAAATGATGAGTCCTTTTCAGAATGCTTTTGAGCATTTCCTGTGTGGAAGCGTGATGCTAGGTCTATGAGGAGTATAAAGAGAATGATTCCCAAACCTAAAATTCCTCTCACAGGAGAGATGAGATATCGATAACGCTCTTAAATACTATACAAAGTATTAATAAAATGCTCTGAGTTCAAAGGGTAGTAACTTTTAGTAGATTAGAAAATGATTTATGAAGGACTAACTTTAAAGTGGACTCAAACTATCCTGACCATGTTATATATGATAAATGAAATAAATTTTACCTATAGTTTAGTAGTTTTATTAGAAGTTTTTGTCACACATAAAGTAATTCTAACTAATTCTGTCATACTAGAGTATGTTCGTATGGTTTTTTTTTTGTTTTTTTTTGTTTTTACTTTAAAACATGGTTAAAAATGTAAAAGAAAAAAGAAAACAACATCCTATTTTTCTATTGAATAGTGCCTGGTACATTGCATGTATTCAATAAAATGTTTACTGAAAAAAAAACTTATGGTCTAGCACAGTGTAGGGAAAATATCTTTATTATATTTTGGCATAGTTGTTTTTAATTTTCTTTTATCCCCAAAGATCAAGGGAACAAATGGACAGGTTACAAGAGCAGATATTCTTCAGGTTGGTCTTCGAGAGTTGCTGAATGCCCTCTTTTCTAATCCTGTGGATGATAACTTAATTTGTGCAGTAAAATTACTGAAGGTAGGTTTTACTTATTTTTTTTTCCTTAAAATTTAACTGTTTTATCTCTCTAAGGTATAATTTAGAAGAAGGAAAGTATGTATAATACATACATAAATCCAAGATTAATACTTTAAATTGACATTTTACTTTGCTCTTATTTATATATTGAAAAAGCTATATATATGTATTTAATATAAGAAGCAAAATTCATAAGCAAATAGTCCTTCACCCTATCCCCAGCTGTAAAATCCATTTTTTCCCTTCCTGTGTATATGTATGTGTACTCATGTAAATGGGATCTTATTCTCTTGTGGCTTTCCTACTTGAAGATAGAGCTTAGCTCTTTCCATAGCAACACACATACAGGTCTGCCTCTTTATTTATCAGTTTCTTAGTGTTCCACTGTATGCATGTACACTGTTTATCTATTCTGTCAACATTTCAGTTATTTTCACTTTAGCCACTGTGGTACTGTTAGTAATATTTCATCTTGTCTTTAAATGTTTATATATTTCTGTAGGCCAATTTCATGCACACAGATTTGGTTGGTCAATAAGCATGTATACTTTAAATTGATAAGTAACATCAAATTTCCCTCCCAAAGGCTGAACTGGAGTGTATTCCCACCAATAGTGTATAAATACACCTGTTTCTCCACATCTTTATCAGTGATAGATGTAATCAGTCTTGCTTTTTGCCATAATTTTCATTTTCCTGTATACTAATGAATTTAAGCATTTCTTCATGTTTATAAGTTTTTGTGAATTACCTGTTTATATCCTTCAATTCATTTTCCCCCAGGTGGAGTGGTGGTGGTGGTGGTGTTTTAATTCAAAAGCTTCTATATTTGTTGCATGTTGCATATTCTTTCTTTTAATCTGTTGTTTAACACTTTAACTTTAGTTAAGATCCTTCTGCCCTAGAACTTTCTTACATTTTTATGTAGTCACATTTCCCTTTTTTAAAATTTTAGGGCTGGTGCCTGTGATTTTGCTAAGGATAGAGGTTCTGAAACTTGGTTTCAGGACCTCTTTACCAACTCTTAAATGAGAACACCAAAGAACTTTTGTTTATGGGAGTTTTACCTATCAATAAATATTTACTGTATTTGACATTAAACCTGAGATGTGTTTAAAATTCACTGATTCATTTAAAAATAATTCTCATTACATTATGAAAGATAACTTTTATAAAACAGTTCTCATATGCTTCTGCACTGTGGCGATATGTCATTTTGGTTGAATGATGTAAAAAAACAACAACAAAAACTAACCTCATGCAGATTTTGTAGTTGGAAAAGATGGGAGTATTTTTTTATATATATTTTAAAATTTTTCTAAAAGATACTTAGATTACATAAAATTTTACATTAAAAAAATATAAGGGGATCCCATATGTCCCACTCCCACTTTTCTCCACATTAACTTCTTTCATTAGTGTGATACATTCATTGCAATTGATGAACACATTTTGGAGCATCGCCACTAATGATGGATTATAGTTTACATTGTAGTTTACCCTCTCTCCCACTCAATTCTGTAGGTTATGACAGGATATATAATGGCCTGTATCTGTCGTTGCAGTGTCATTCAGGACAATTCCAAGTCCCAAAAGTGCCCCTATATTACATCTCTTTTTATCTCTAGATGGGAGAAATTTAACATCCTCTTCAGATACTTGTGGACATTCTTTCTTGATATCACACCAAAACCCAAATAGCTGTTTCTTAAATGTTAGTTGCAGTGTGGAATCTAAAATTACATCATAGAATTTTTCATACTTTGTTATATTAAAATCCATTGGTCTATCCAGTACTTTAGATAGATCTTTTACTTATGGCATGATTTTGTAATATCCTTCTTTGATCGTTTGGAAAATATTGGTCCATTGAGTTGGGTAGATATTCCAAAAATTTTAACACATTATTATACAAACGCCCAAAAAATGGCATTCATTAATGTTTCCAATCTCATAAAAAAAATCTGAGTATTGAAAAAACTGTCAAGCTCACAGTAGTAGTTTTCCAAAACTTTAATTTTTGCTTGAAGTCTTGAATTTTATCACTGGCAACAAATACTTTAATTTGCTTTTCTTAAAGTGACAAACTAACTTTTTTTTTTTTTTTTTTGGAGAAATGTCTGAGTAAGCATAGCTTACCTTTCCATCATATTTTTTCAAGTAAAAATAGTGTTTCATAACAAAACAGCCAGTTCAGCTTACAACTTGAACAGTGGCACAAATGATTTTCCTTGAGGTAATCATCATACTTTGCAGCAGAGGTGCTTTATGCATACTTCCATTTCTCACAAAGAATATTAGAAAGGCATGTACTAAAGGGTTGAGACTTAATGAAACTAATAATTTTTACTGCAAGTGTATGGATATGAGGAATACAATGGCTACTAGTATAGTTGGTGCTACTGCTTTGCTTTATTTTAAGATGGCAGCAGTTATACCCACCATTGCTTTTGTACCATCAATGCAAATGTAAATACTGTGAACAACGCGTTTAACATCTGAATATTATGAAAATAATTTTGACGTCCCTGAAAAGGTCTCAGGGCCCACAAACCACACTTTGATTACTACTGGCTTAGGATGGGCTTCCTTACTTTCAAATCATAAAATTAATAGGAAATATAGAAGAAAGTTTTAGAATTTGCGTTTTGACATTCAGGTCTTAGTCATTTGGAATTAAGTTTTCCAACATAAGCAATATGATGCCATCTACCTCATCTCTCCCCAATAGTTAAGTAGTTGTCTCAACAGTATTTATTGTGTAAACTCTCTTTCTTAAATTTTTGAAGTCCTTTGGCAGTATGGTACTGTACTGAAGGATGTGGACTCCAGAAACAAAACTGCCTGGGTTTGAATTCTGGTTCTGCTATTTATTGAAGATACACAGCAAGTAAATTACTTAATTTTTCTAAATCTCTCTTTCCTGATCTGAAAATTGGGCAGGATTGTTGGAGTATTAAATGAGTTATTATATCCTTAGAAAAGTCCCTGAGTGTTTACTGTTTTTAAGTCTCTTTGGCAAATACAGATCTTGTGTCGCCACTTTTTCTTATAACTAAGCATCAGAATCTTTGGGTATTTTGAGAGTAGGACACATTTAACTTTTCCATATGTACATTTTAATGAAGTTGATTTGAGGACATTGAGTGTTTTAACCTAGAATAATTTAAAAAGTGGTTTAGTGTTATATCCTGTAAACCAAATTATGATTTCTACTGAATGCAGTAAAACTTAATGTTTATTTTAATCTTTCATGAATATGAAAATGTAAAATTCTTTAATTCCACACATAGGAAGTTGAGTAGCATAATTTCATATTTGTCAAGAACCTTCAAGTGCATCTATGTAAAGAAAATTGACTTTTATCCCCCAAATAAGATGAGATTTGTTACATGTTGACATTTATGCACATATAGACATTCTTGCCATGAAATTCTCTCATGCACATTCCACAAACTCAGTTACTTCCCTGCTGACCTGGAAGGACTATTGAACAACTACCAAACTATTCAGCAACCAGTGTGGTAAACCTGTCACTCTCTGCCACCATCTTTCCCTCATTCCCCTTCCCCTAATCAAGGATCACTGGCACAGCATGCAAACCCCATTTCTTTCTTCATAGCACTGCCTGTCTTCCTTCTCTTTTTAGGAATCCATTTTCTGAACATTTGAGTGTAGCTATATACATCATGCTCCTTGAACTCTTATGCTACATTGTACATTTCCTAAGAACAAGGATATTCATTTACATAACCTCCTTAAGTGCAATAGCAAGTTCAAGAAATTGAACATTGATATCAAGCTTACAGTTTATATTCCAGTTTTTGCATATGTCCCAATAATGTTTGAGCCCTTTCTCCTCCCTTGTTAGACCCGGTCCAAGATCACATATTGCATTTAATGGTTATTGTCTCTTCAGTTCCTTTTTCTTTAAATTTTGGGAACATATATACAGTATAAATTTTCCCATCTCACCCACTCCCATGCATACCATTGACTGGGGTTAATCACTTTCACAATGTTATGGTACCCTCACGCCCTAACATTGCTAAAACTTTCCTATTACCCCAAACAGAAACCCTACTCCCATTATGCATTAACTCCCTGTTCCCCCCGATCCCTGGCAACCTGTACTCTACTTTCTGTCTCTATGAGCTTACATATTCTCTTTGTTTTCTCTGTAGTTACCATAAGACTTTTATTTAAATTCTAAATCTCTAACAGTCTTATCTGCTTTGATACCAACTTAATTTCAATAGTAGATACAAACTATGTTCCTAAACCCCTCTATCACACTACCTTTATTCTTTATGAAGTTCTTGTTACAAATTACATGTTTATACATTATGAATCCAAAACCACTGATTGATCATTACTTTTTAAATTATTTTTGATAACTTTATTATTATTTTGTTTTTGTTTTTGTTACATATCCCCCCCTTTCTGCTTGTTCTTGCTGTATTCATTTTTGCATTCCTCCGTGACTGCTCTGTCTCCCCCCGTCGCGGCGACACGCCGAGTCAGCTCATTGTGCAGGTGGCTTGCCCCGCTCGTGGGCGGCTCCGCTCTGTTTGCGGACAACCTGCCCCACCCACGGCGGCCCTGCCCCACCCACGACGGCTTGCCCTCTCAAGGCGGTCTGCCCGCTCAGAGAGGCCCCCGGGAACCGAACCCGGGGACTCCCATGTGGTGAACCGGCGCCCTATCCACTGGGCTACAGCCTGCCCCCTGATCAATACATTTTATGCATTTGCCTTTTAGATCCACTGCTGAGGATTTTTAGGAATTAAAAAGTAGAGTTACAAACCCCAAATACAATAGTACTGGGCTTTACATTTACCCATGTTTTTATCTTTACTGGAGACCTTTATTTCTTTATTCAGTTTCTATCTATTGCCTATTGTTCTTTTTCAACCTGTGGAACTCCCTTCAGCATCTCTTATCTAGTGGTGACTAGCTCCCTCAGCTTTTATTTATCTGGGAATATCTTAATCGCTCCCTCATTTTTTAAAGATAGTTTTGCCAGATATAGTAGTCTTAGTTAACAATTTTTTTACTTTCAGCATCTGAAATATGTCATCCAACTGTCTTCTTGCCTCCATGGCTTCTGATGAGAAATTGGAACTTATTATTGAGGTTCCCTTGTACATAACATGTTGCTTCTTTATTACACCTTCCAGAATTCTCCCTTGATCTTTGGCTTTTTATGATTTGGTTATAATGTGCCACACTATGGGTCTATATTTGGGTTTATACTGTATGGAGTTCATGGAGCTTCATGGATATGTATATTCATGCCTTTCATGAAATTTCCAGCAGTAATTTTAAAAAATATTCCTCTGTTCTTTTCTTTCTTTTCTTCTTTTGGAACTCCTACAATGAGTATATTAGTACTCTTGATGGTGTCCCACAGGTGGTCTCTTAGGCTCTGTTCATGTTTCTTCATTCTTCCTTCTGCTACTCAGACTAGATGATTTCAGTTGTCTTATCTTCAAGTTCACTGATTCTCTCTTCTGCCATCTTCACCTGCTGTTGAACCCCTCTAGGGAATTTTTAATTTTCGATGCTGTGGCCTTCAGCTCTGTTTGGTTCCTGTTCATAATTTCCATCTTTCTATTGATTCTTTCTTTGTGTTCATCTACCATTTTTCTTATTTCCTTTATTTCTTTGTCCATGTTTTCCTTTAGCTCTTTGAGTATATTTAGGACCATTTTTAAAGAAGTCTTTTTCTGGTATGTCCCAGGTCTGGTCCTCCTTGCTGATGGTTTCTAATACTTTAATCTTCTCCTATGCATGAGCCCTTGCTTCTTGTTTCTTTGTATGTTTTGTAATCTTAAATGAAATCTGGACATTTTGATATTTTAATGTGTTATCACCAGAGTTTAGACTCTGAGGCATCTGTTCCTTCAGCTTGTGTCCAGCTAATGTTATGATAGAGTTTTACTTGAATGCCAGGAGCTAACCAAAAAAAAAAAGAAATAGAAAATAAAAACACCTTTCCCATCTTTACCGATTGGCCTTTGCAAATGTTCTACTTCAGAACATAACCATACAAAGAGATAGAGTAACTGGTGGCAAAAGCCTAACGTAGCCTCCCTGATCCTTTCTGCTCATGTCTGTTGTCCTAGATATACATATGTGGCTTAGGTATTCCCCCATTTAAATGGTGTTTCCTTATGGTCCCAGACATTGCATTGTATGTCTGACAATCAGCAAACCTTTGTCCCAGCAGCTGCTATTTAACTATTCTTCACTGGTGTCCTGTATGTTCTGTAAGAAAGCTATTGCTTTCTATGTACAGGGCAAGTTTTGAGACAGTTAGCCTTGTGTTGAGTGTCCTGGTTCAGTCCTTTATGCTGCCACCAGAGAGACTGTGCTAGACATAAAGGTTCCCATTATGTGCATGAGGACTATTCTGGTTTTTCTGGAACTCGGCCAGCCAGGGTGCCACAAGATCTTACTGATTAAGTTGCCTTTTTCTTGTTTTCAGCACTTGCCTTATAGAGCTATTTTGCAGAAACTTCTGCAATGTAATTTTAAGTAGGTTCCAATTTATAAATTTATAATCTTATAAATCTAGAATTACAGTCATTTCCCATACAGGATGGTCATTGTGAAGTGCTTTGGTCTCAGCAGTAAACTACGTTCTCTAAATATTTAATAATCAGTTTATGATAATTGCATTTGAATACATAAAGATGCTTAGATAAAAGAATAAAGGTGCTTTCTTGGTACACAGAGTCATGTTTCTGATTCCACCAGTGATAGCAGATGATAGGAAGAAATTGATATTTCAACATTCCTGAAACATTGATACTCATGTTAACAAATATATTTAGCACAGGATATTTAAAAGTTACTTTATATTTATTATTTTTTTTTTGTGGAACTTTGCAATCTTGTTAAAAGATTTATTTATTTATTTACTTTTATCCATTTTTATCCCCCCGTTTTTGCTGTTTTTGTTTCTATTTGCTGGACAATTCTCTGTCTGTTTTCTGCCCTCTCTTCTCATCCTTCTCCTCCTGTCTTCACTGGGATTTGATCTTTGGAAACTCCGATGTGGGAGAGAGACATCTTACTGCCTGCACCACCTTAGTTCCTGGTTTTTCAGCACGTCTTGTCTCAGCTCTCCCTTGTGTCACTCTCCTGTTTAGTCATCATCTTGCTGTGTGGCTCATTGGGTTCTGGCGGCACATCTGTGCATGGGACCTGATGACCTGTGTGCCTTCTATATTTTCTTTCTTTTTATTTTTTCTGGGAGTTCCCAGAGATTGAACCCAGATCCCTCCACATGGGAGTCAGACACCCAACCATCTGAGCCACATCTGCCCCCCTGCTATATCTCTTAAGGTTGACCAAAGATACCTAGAGTTACAGTCATTTCCCACACAGGATGGTCATATAATAAATCAGGCTTAGTTTATCACCAGCATTCTAAAAACTAGACCTAGAGAGAAAAACTAGGTCTGGGGACACATGCATGGTTTCTAATATAACGAATGTTTAGCCTGCCCTGATTATCACAAAATCAGGACAGCGAGAATATTCGCATTGATTTTTTTTTTAATGAACTTTTAAAGTTTAGTGGATTTTTTTCTTTGTTGTATAAAGAGCCAAACTATGACAAATATAAGTAAAATCTGTGTAATTCATCTCTTTCCTGAATCCAGTTCTGATTAAAAGTCTTTAGGCGTTGCTGACCATTTTCAGATTTACAAGGAGTTTATATTTGCCAAAAGGTTCCTAGGGAGTACAGGGGGATCCAAAAAGTGATATATTGATTAAAACTTTATCGCCTGTCTTGGTCATAGAGGGACTATAACATATAATCACTGACAAGTTATGAAATTTGTGATTAATGTTCTGCTATATTTCATTTCTTAGGGTAGTGTAGAAATACATAAATATTAGATGGTAGAGAATAATTGGGAATATCTCCTTTTGACTTGCTAAATTCATCTTGTTCAAACCTTTACCCTACTAATACTTTACTTTTTAGAATTCCTGTACTCTATTGAATTCCTTATTCTACTAACCCCTGCTTTCTTAGTTGACAGGGTCAGTTTTGGAAGATGCCTGGAAAGAAAAAGGAAAGACTGACATGGAAGAAATTATTCAGAGAATTGAAAATGTTGTCCTAGATGCAAATTGCAGCAGGTGGGACAAGAAGTACTATAGATGCCTGATGACCTCAATATTGTGGTTTGGGAGTTATTTTTAATTCTGCTTAACTTCATCAAAGTAAAGTGATCAAAACCTTGTAGATTGATCTACTGAAATATTTCCTTTAAAGATGTAATATTTTACCTCTGGTGTCTGTTCACTGGTCATTTCTGTTCAATTGTGTTTATATATTGAAACAGTTAAGACTTTTCTATAGAAAGATATAAATACCTTGAAAAATAAAATGGTCCAAACTTTTAATTTGTTCAACAAATATTTGGGTCAAGTACTATCCTAAATATAGTGAAAGATATAAACATGTTTGAAGGATAGCCACTACCTCTAAAGACAATATAGTCTATGTGAAACAAATTTCACTGCTGTTTTTTTTTTTTAAAAAGTGAATTTATGTCATGATAGAAAATTTCTGGAAAATCAAACCATTGGATGTACATGTTAAAGTCAGGGAAGTAAAGTTTTACATCTATGTGGTATTTTAGAGTGTAACAACATCTATCATTAATACATTTTAACTCCTTTTTAACTTGTGTCTGCAGAGATGTGAAACAGATGCTCTTGAAACTTGTAGAACTCCGGTCAAGTAACTGGGGTAGAGTCCATGCGACCTCAACATACAGAGAAGCAACACCTGAAAATGATCCGAACTATTTTATGGTATGCCAGTGTTCACGTTTTAAGTTTTGTTTGTTTCTTGAATTTAATTTGGAAATCTACAGATGAGTTATATAAAGCTATTCTTTGAATTTAATGCCTAATAACTCTTTTCACTGGCTTAGGGTCACATGGCCACCAGGAGACCAGGTAAATTAAGAGGAGAAGAGGAACCCTCCTGTGAAAGGGTGAACTAGAGAAAGATCCATCCTATGGGAAGGGAGATGATAAGGCTTGGACACGGGTGAGCGTAGGGGTGCCAGGAAGCAGAATTTTGAGAGATTTCATAATCAAGGGTCTGCATCTCAAGCTTTTACTTTGCGTGTTGTAGTAAAGTAAATTAAGAAAATAAAAGAGCCTACCGGGCCAATGTTGCTCTGAAGCACCTGACATGACCAGGCATAAAGCAACTACTGAGGAATGCTTGCTCCTACAACTTATGTCATAGGAAATCTTTTTTTTTTTTTTTTTTTTTAATGTGGGGGGAACACAACTAAAACAAGCTGACACAAAATCACAATGCACAACAGAATAGTTCACCATGAGTGTGACAGATGACAGACAGAAGAGTTAGAACCACGAGAACTTGAGAGAATACAATGAAATGAAAATGGCTGCTAGGAACTTAGTTTAACTTTTTGCTTGTTCAGGTATTATCTGATGCAGACAAGTGACATCAGCCATGCTTCATTACATAATGTGCTTTAAGGAAAAATCAATTCTGGAATGATTATATATTTTTATTACTTTGATTCATCCTAGAATGAACCAACATTTTATACATCTGATGGTGTTCCTTTCACTGCAGCTGATCCAGGTATGTTGTCTCATTCTTTCTTTCTGTTTTTTTTTTTTTCTTAAGGTAGTAAATTACAGAAACAAAGAAACCATATTTCTACCAGCACAAAATTGTGCCTTTTGAAATTTTCACAGCATTCTAGCATGTTAGGGTAAAGATTTTTTTCATATAGAATATTCTTTATAGTGACCACTTGAACTATTTCAAATGGAAAATCTTTCCTAGTATATAGTTATGACTCTAACATTTGAAGGATTGGAAGAATCCCTCAAATGCAACCACTTTTATTTTATATATGTTCATATATATATTTTTTTTTTTAGGTGGTTGGAATGGAGGGGAAAGATGATTCTAGTTCACTGTTCACCATATAGAAAGTGACTTTCATTAATATGGCTTAATACTTGTAGATACTAAGAATTATAGGCTTCATTACTACTTGGTGGGTCAGAGTTAATTAAAATTTAAATCTCTACACAGTTATCTTTACAGAAAATGACTGTTTATAGAAAGATCACATTAATTGTGATAGGTGGGACTGCAATGTGAGCAACAGAAATTTTCCCCATTAATAGTAAAGTAGTGTACGTTTTATTTTTCATTAAGTTTTAAATGCTTTTTGGTACAAACTGAAACCAGCTTATCAATGTAATTTTCCCATTTGTTTCCTCAGGGCAGTGGGCACTATCCTGTGTCCCTAACATAAAGAAGGTAGAAGGCCGACTTAACTTTCCATTTTAAATATGAAAAAACTGACCTGTGTATACAATGTAAAGATTAAACCAGTGTGATTTTGCCATGTTAATATATACTGGAGATAATTTTTAGAGAAATAAAGCCCTTATACATTTCATTCTCTAATTGTGCCCTCCCTCCTTAGTTTGCATCATTGGGATGTGTCTTTTTACTTCATATGTCTATCTGTAAATAGTAGATATCGCACACAATGGCATTCGTGATACTAAATGGTATCATAATTGTGCACATTTTTGTGTGTGTGTGTATATATTCTTTTGCAACTTTTTATTCACTCTTATTTTTGGTATTTATCCATATTGAGATAGATGTAGCTTGAGTTCATTTTAAATGCCAAGTAATTTTTTACTCTGAGTAAACCGCTGTTTATCCATCCCCCTATTTATGGATAGTCATGTGATTTAGATTTGTTTTTATAGACAGTGCTGTGGTGAACATCCTTGTTAATAGGCCTTATGCACACCTAGGAGTTCCGTAGGATGAAGAAGTAGAATTGTTGAGTTACAGTAGAATTGTTGAGTTACATCTTCAATTTTACTAAATGTTGCTAAGTTGCTTTCTAGCATGGTTATACTGCTTACTGTATCCATCGGGAGCATATGAGGGTTCCCATTCCATATCTTTAGCAGCATTTATTGTTAACTGACTTAATTTCTGTTAGTCTGATTGTATGAAATTTTACCTTGCTGTTATTTTAATTTTTATTTCCCTAACTACTAGTGATCTTGAGTTTTTCATGTTTCTATTGGCCTTTGGATTTCTTCCTTTTAGAATTATCTGCTTGTTCTCTCTGCCTGTTTTTCTTCCCGGTCATTTGTCTTATTGATTTGTAATTCCTTAACGTATTCTAGAAATTGTTCCCTAGCCAGCTGAGTGTTTCATTTATCTTCTCCCAGTATGTAGCTTTCCATTTTGCTTATGGTTTCTCATCATATGGAGGCTTTGCGTTTTAATGTAAGCAAATGTATCAGTCTTGTTTCTACTTTCTGTGATTTAAGAAATCTTCCTTATCAGTGTCAGATTCAATTTTCTTCTAAAAATCTTACTTTGGTGCTTTTTACATTTAAAATATTCTTTAATCCATCTGGCTGATTTTTGTCTGTAGGATATAGAGGGGATTGAATATTTTTCCCATAGCCTATTGTTGCAGTAACTGGTAGAAGTCATCTTTACTCTCTTAGTATAATGCCCTTCTGTTATATACCAAACTTCTATATATACTTCTGTGTGTTATTCTCTGTGTTTATCATTACAGATCTTTCTTCTCTTAGTCTGTTTGTCTCTACACCAATACCACACTTTTAATTACTCTTACCTTACTGTACATCTTGCTATATCTGTTAAGGCAGATCCTCCCTTATTCAAAGTTACCTTGACTCATTCTAGTTCTTTGTTCTTCATCTGTGTCTAACCTACTGTTTATCTTATCCATTTTTTTGGTTTTTTTTTCTATTGACTCTTGTTGGTAGAAAATCAATTTGACTTTTTAAATATGCCTTTTGTTAAAAATACTGTGTTCTTTTCTCAGTTTCAGATCCTTTTTTATCATTGTAAATGGTTAAATTTGTTTCATGTTTTAGTTCTAATCCTGCTGTAATTCTGATAACTACACATAGAAAATTGTTTCCTTATGTCTTGATTTTAAAAAAAAATTTTTTTTTGATTTTTTAAAAATTGTAAGCTTACATATAACTATTTTAACTGAGGTTAAGTCCTATGACATAAAATTAACCATTTTAAAGTGAACAGTTCTGTTTGATTTAGTATATTCACAGTGTCATACAAATACAGCATCTATCTGGTTCCAAAAAATTTTCACCCCTCAAAAAACTCCACACCCATTAAGCAGTTACTTCCATTCTCCTCTCCCTCCAGTCCCTGGAAACCATCAGTCTGCTTTCCGTCTTAATGGATTTACCTATTCTGAATATTTCCTATAAATGGAATCATATAATATGTGACTTTGTCTGACTTCTTTCACTTAGCATAATGTTTTTGAGGTTCATATGTTGTAGCATATATCAGTACTTCATTCTTTTTTATGGCTAACATCCCATTGTATGGATATACCACGTTTTATTTATCCATTCATCCTTTGATGGACATTTGGGCTATTTCCACCTTTTGGCTTTTGTGAATAGTGCTGCTTTGAACATTTGTTCAAACAAGTGTTTGAGACTCCATTTTCAATTTGGGTATACACCTAGTAGTAGAATTACTGAGTCATATGCTAATTCTATGTTTACCTTTTTGACGAACCACCAAACACTGTTCCACAGTGCTGCACCATTCATTCCTACCAGCAGTGTACCAGCATTCTAGGTTCTCCACATTCTCGCCAACATTTATCCAGCAACACCCCCCTCTCTTTTTTTTTTTTTATTATAGCTATGCTAGTGAGTGTGAAGTAGTATCATTGTGATTTTGATTTGCATTTCCCTACCCCCCCTTTTTTTTTTTTAACTTATTTGGAAATTATTTCAAACTTAGAGAAAAGTTACAATAAAAATAGTACAAGCATTCATAGATCCTTTACCCAGATACGCCTTTTCTTAACAGCTTACTCCATTTGCTTTGTTATTTGTGCTGTCTCCATACATTTTTTTTCCTAAACCATTTGAGGATAAGTTATATTATATGGTTCTGTTTTAACTTTTTATCTTCATGAAACCCCTTATAGCTTGGATTATAGAAACATCTATCCGAAGTGGGCTTTATATTTGTTTCTGCCAGGAACCACAGGGTGTCACTGGCTTGGGACAAATTTTCATTTTCTTATCATAGGGGATCTCGATGTGGGTAGTAGAAATTGGAGGTGTAGGCCCGTCATTACAAATTATCTGGGGAAACTATTTCTTTAGAGTACTTCTATCCCACTCCAAACCCAGGCAGAAACAATCATGCTTCCTTGCCATCTCCCTTTGCCACTGATCTGTCTCCTTCTGTCTGTCCCTACCCCCCACTGTCCACCCCTTGCCTTTGAGGGTCCCAGCCTAGTATAGGGTGAGATGAGAGTAGGGTCTGAATTCCATCTCCTTGTTTTACTTGGGCCCAAGGACTTGTTTTATGACCCTCCATGGGTTTAAAATCCAAGCCCCGTGTTGAGAACACCATCTGTCAGCCTCCCAGCTGTTGCAGTTATGTATGACTTTCAGTTCCCTCTTTGTTTCTGTCATCTGGTGACTTGATTTTCTGTGAGCTCAGCTATGTTTATTTAAAAGAAGTTTTGTCTTATCTACTATCTCAAGTATTTGTAGCAGGAAGGTTTTATGTTTAAATAGTTCTCCAAATTGTCAAAACTGGAAGTTAAAATATCATTAATTCTTTAAGCTGGAGTCATATTTTTATAGAGACTGACAATCTTGGAAAACATAGTCTTTACCCAGATTAATGTAATCAAAATTTGAGATGGCTGTTGTTCATAAGAAACTAATTTTAAGGTACCAGTTTTAATATGCCTTAATCCATTTTATTATTCAAAAGCAGTGATTCCATATAGACATGCTAATCTTCAAAGGGGCCAGTAACTAAATCATAGCCTTCTTCTCTGCCTAAGATAGTTGGTGCTTGGGGTGCTATAATATCACCTGTATTACTTCAGAAGAGCCCAACCCAGGGAAAAGTTTGAGCCTGGAAGAGCTGAAACATTTACTAGGTGGCTGCCTGCCAGTTGTCTCTCATGAGACAGAAAGGGGAAAAAAAATCCTTGGCTCAGAACTTTTGATAAGATTAGCCTCCTCTGATTGACAAACATGTACCTCAGTTGCCGTTATCTGCTAGCCAGATAGTTTACCTCCTTAAGGAAGAGTGATGGGATGGCTGGAAGCCAGAGGTATTTGATTAAAATCCTTCCTTGAGGAATATGGAAAGAGGGTTTTCTTTCCCATCAAGTCATATAGCCAATTTTTTGTCTAATGGAAAGAAGCAGTAGAGAATGTAATCAGCATACACATGGACTGTGAAATGTACTTTGCTGTATTCACAGTGACTTTTCTCTCCAACTTACATTCGGAAGAATATTTTATATATAATTATTTTAAGGCTCCTGAGCACACAGCAAGGCAAGAACAAGCCAATAAGAATTTAAACTTTGTGACACATTTAAACATTGAAATAAAAAGTCTTAAGATTAAAAATGAGAATTTTTAGGGGTAACTGACCTTTTTATCATGATTTTTTTCAGAATTATAACCTTATTCTAATATTGTTCTATAGATTATCAAGAGAAATATCAGGAGTTACTTGAAAGAGAAGACTTTTTTCCAGATTATGAAGAAAATGGAACAGATTTATCAGGGGCTGGTGATCCGTAAGTTATCTTTAGCTACTTACTTCCTGTATTAGTCAGCCAAAGGGGTGCCTTTGCAAATACACCAATAATTGGTTGGTCTTTATAAAGGGTATTTATTTGAGGTAGAAGCTTACAGTTACCAGGCCACAAAGCATAAGTTTCTTCCCTCACCAAAGTCCATTGTCACGTGTTGGAGCAAGACAGCTGTCGACGATTGCCAGGGTTTAGCTTCGTGGGTTCCTCTCTTCCCGGGCTGCGTTTCTCTCCGGGCTTAGCTCTCCCGCTTCTTCCACAAGGTCAGCTGTAGACTATCAGGCGAACTGTTCACACCGCTTCTCCTGGAGAGCCCTCTCCAACATCAGAACTACTTCACAAAAATCTGCTTCTCAAATCTGCTCCCTCTGTCTTTGGCCTTGCCTTTTATACTTGAGACCACACCCACCGAGGGGCGGGGCTCAACACCCTACTGACGCAGCCCAGTAAATGCCCTAATCATAACCCAATTATGCCCAGATGAACAGATGAGTTTACAAGTATGAGTCATTATAGATTTTTGGAATTGATAATTACATCAAACTGTAACGCTTTCTTTGTGAAATTTCAATAGCCACAGTTTGTAGGTGGAGTTTAGAGTAGGAAATAAGTAGTTGAAAGAATGTTCATTTTGATGCAATGATGTAATCTGGTAACACCATGCATGGTAGTACTTATCTACCAAAAATTTTCAAAAAAATCATGTTAGAAAACTCAGATACTATGGTTCTGAAATTGTATATATAGTTGAGGGAAAAAAATTTTTTTAAATGCAGTATATTTAAATGCAAGTGTAATTTAAAAAATAGATCCTATTGTTATTATACCTAAGATTTAAAAATAAGTATATCCAAAACTTTCTGTGAGATCCTGGGTAAGTTCTGTGCCTTCTTCTCATTGATAAAATGGGAATAGTAGTATCTCTCTTTGAGTTTTTATGAGAACTGAATGAGAATACATGAAAAATATTTGGAACACCCTTCTGGCACATAGGTAAAATGCTCAGATCTTACTGTTAAAGGATAAATTTAAGATAACAGAAAACACATGACTATAAAAATGTTTGGACTGACAAAATTTTTTTTTTTTAATTATAGTCTTTTTCTCATATCTTAATTCTTTACCTGCCATTCTTGGTAATAAAAGAAACTTTTGATATGTTACTCACTTAGCATCAGATTGTACTACAATTTACTGTAGAAGCACTGGCAACTTTTGTGAGATCTAATCCCAGCTCTGTTAACAAATTGCATGAATTTTGGCAAGCTACTTAGGTTCTCTTCCTGAGTAGAGGTGGGGGCAGAATAAATCCATGGCTTCAAGTTTTCTTATCTCCCTTCTTTTTGGTCTTTTGTAGGTTTAAAAAAAAAAATCCTTATTCCTTCTCCTATCTAGTGATATTTTAATTATGGGTCAGTTTGGGATCTAGTAAGATAATATTCTTGTACTTTTATATGCTAATTCAATAGAAAAAAATACAGGGAAATAAGGATGCAGGGTGAGCCTGAAGGGGTCAGCCCTGCTGGGTATACCAGTGAAGATAAAGTTGTTTTTGGCATGAACTTCAGTTGTCCTCTAAATAAACATCGCTAAAGAACTCATGTTCATTTTAACACATGGCCTCGTACTGGAAATGGGGATGGGACAGAAGAAAAAGACCCATGTGCAATTTATAGGATTGACAAGATAATTTTCTAACTCTTATAGGTGGAAGTGGATATTGGAGGGAATTCAAAACAGCATCATGTTGTGGAGAAAAGTGTTAAAAAATCTGAAAGATCTGGAGTCAGTTTCTCACTCTGCCATGTACTTTACCCACGATTTTACATTATTCATTTAACCTCCCAAAATCTCATTTTCTTCAGCTCTAAAATGAAGATGATAGTAGTACCTATCTTTTTAAAATCGTTGTGGGAATTCAGTGAGGATGTGTATATGAAATCTTTAATTGGCACTTTAAATTACCCTTTTCTCCACCTGGAAAGCCTTGTTCTCTACCATTTTAAACTGTCTAGTTAGCGGGAAAATATCTGGAACAGGAGATTTCAAATATAGCTTCTTGTTATGAATGTCTGAGTTCAGATAAATGTGGATATGACTTGTCATTGCAGGAGTAAACTAGTTTGACTTCTGATGTTAAATAGACAAGATATTAATGCATCATCAGGATCAATTGCACATCTGAAATTATGTTCTAATTATTGTGTGATAAATTTATGAAATTATTGTCAATCTTGAGGCCCCAACTTTATGTCAAGCCTTAGATTTACTTTTTCAATTAGGTTATAGAATTTAACATGTCTTTTTAAAAGAATAGCAGAAACTAAACTTCAAACACAAGGGACTTAGAATCCAGTGTAAATTAAAAAAAAATTTTTTTTACAATCAGAGATGTATGTTTACAGAAATATCATGTGAAAAATATGCTATTCCCATATGCTCCCCTATTGTTGAGACTGCATTAGTGTGGTACCTTTGTTACAATTGATAATAGAATATTAAGATGGTACTATTAGGGAGTGGATGTTGGCTCAAGCATTTGAGTGCCCACCTCCCACATGGGAGGTCCTGGGTTCGGTTCCCAGTGCCTCTTGAAAAAACGAAAACAAACGAAAAGACCAACTCAAAGAAGCCATTGTGGCTCAGTGGTTGAGCTCTGGCTTCCGACATACGAGGTCCCGGTAAACTTGTACTATTAATGATAGTCCATTGTCTACAACAGGGTTCACTGTGTTACACAGTCCAATGTTTAATTTATTTTTTATTCTAGTTACATTTCTTTCCCCTTTTAACCATATTCACCTATAAAATTCAGTGCTGTTAATTACATTCACAATAATGTGCTACCGTCACCACCATCTGTTTCCAAAACTTTACAATCAACCTAAATAGAAATTCTGTGC
>PVKH010000438.1:23597-38493 GCA_004027955.1 Chaetophractus vellerosus
GGGCAGGTCGCCTGCAAATCGAGCACAGCCAGCCACCCGCGAACTGAAAAGCCGGCCGTGATGGAAGCAGAAGCCGCCCACAAGCGGGGAAAGCCGCGCCTGCGCAGTGACCAAGTCTCGGCGCGTCGCCGCAACGGGGGGGAAGGGGAGATATGTAATAAAATAAATAAATCTTTAAAAAAAAAAAAAAAAAAAAGAAATTCTGTGCAAATTAAGCATCAACTCCCCATTCTCTAACCCTTCTTCTTCTGGTAATCTATATTCGAGACTTTAACTCTGTGAGTTTGCTAGTTATAATTAGTTCATATCAGTGGCATCATTCAATATTTATAATATTTATCCATTTGTGTCTGGCTTATATCACTCAGCATAATGTCTTCAAGGTTCATCCATGTTGTAGCTTGCATCAGGACTTCATTCCTTTTTATGGCTGAATAATATTCCACTGTATGTAATACCACATTTTGTTTATCTGTTCATTGGTTGATGGACACTTGAGTTTTTTCCATCTTTTAGCAATTGTGACTAATGTGGCTTTTAACATTGTTGTGCAAATATCTGTTCTGGTACCTGCTTTCAGTTCTTCTGGATATATATAACAGAATTGCCAGGTATATGTTTATTCTATATTTAGTTTCCTGAGGAACTGCCAAAATGTCTTCCAGAGTGGCTGTACCATCTTACATTGCCACCAGCACTGAATGAGTATTCCTATTTCTCTGTGTCTTCTCTAACACTTGTAATTTTCTGTTGTTTTTTCAGTAGTAGCCATTCTAGTGGGTGTGAAATGATATCTCATTGTGGCTTTGATTTGCATTTCCCTAATAGTTAGTTATGTTGCACATTTTTTTAATGTGCTTTTTAGTCATTTGTATAACTTCTTTGGAAAAACATTCAAGTCTTTTGCCCATTTTTTAATTGAGTGGTTTGTCTTCTTGTTGTTGAATTGTAGAATTTCTTTTTATATACTCTGAATATTAAACCCTTATCAGATAGGAGATTTCCAAATATTTTCTCCCATTGAGTATGTTTTCTTTTCACTTTTGTGACAAAGTTCTTTGCACTAAAGTTTTTAATTTTGAGGAGGTCCCAATTATCTAATTTTGTTGCTTGTGCATTGGGTGTAAAGACTAAAACTATTGCCTAACACAAGATCCTGAAGAGCCTTCCCTATGTTTTCTCCCAGGAGTTTTATATTCCCAGGTCTTATATTTGGGTCTTTGATCCATTTTGAGTTAATTTTTATGTATGGTATGAGATAGGGATCCTTTTTCATTCTTTGCTTAGGGGTATTCAGCTCTCCCGGGACGATTGATTAAAGAGACTATTCTTTCCTCATTGAGTGGACTTGGCAGCCTTGTCAAAAGTCAGTTGGCTATGGGGGGCTGGCTGTAGCCCAGTGGATAGGGCGCCGGTTCACCACATGGAAGGCCCCGGGTTTGGTTCCCGGGGGCCTCTCGGAGCGGACAGACCGCCTTGAGAAGGGCAAGCCACCATGGCTGGGGCAGAGTCGCCGTGGGCAAGGCAAAAAGCTGCCACGGGCAGGGCAAGTCACCCGCGAACGGAAGCAGAGCCGCCCGCGAACGGAGCAGAGCTGCCTGCGCGGTGAGCTGACTCGGCGCATCGCCGCAAATGGGGAGACAGAGCAGACACAGAAGAAGAATGCAAAAGATGAATACAGTGAGAGCAAGCAGAAAGGGGGGGATATGTAGCAAAAAAAGAAAAAAAAACTCAAAAAAAAAAAAGTCAATTGGCTATAGATGTAAGGGTCTGTATCTGAACTCTCACTTTGATTCCATTGGTCAATACATCTGTCCTTGTACCAGTACCATGCTGTTCTGACCACTGTAGCTTTTAAGTCAGAAAGTGTGGGTCCTCCAACTTCGTTCTTTTTCAAGATTTTTTTGGCTATTTGAGGACCTTTTCTTTTCCAAATAAATTTCATAATTGGTTTTTCCATTTCTTCAAAGTAGCCTGTTAGAATTTTGATTGGGATTGCATTGTACCTGTAAATCATTTTGGGTAAAATTGTCATCTTAACAATATTTAGTCTTCTAATCCATGAACATGGAATGTCCTTCCTTTTATTTAGGTTGTCTTTGATTTCTTTTAGCAATGTTTTGCAGTTTTCTGTCTATAAGTCCTTTATATCCTTGGTTAAATTTATTCCTAGATAATTTGATTCTTTTAGTTCCTATTGTAAATGGAATTTTTTTCTTGATTTCCTCCTCAGACTGCTCGTTACTGATGTAGAGAAACACTAGTGACTTTTGCTTGTTGATCTTACACCCCACCAATTTTTTGAATTCGTTTATTAGCTCTAATATCTTTGTTGTACATTTTTCAGGACTTTCTATATATAGGATCATGTCATCTGCAAGTATTGAAAGTTTTACTTCTTCCTTTCCAATTTGGATGCCTTTTATTTCTTTTTCTTGCTAAACTGCTCTGGTTAGAACTTCCAGTACAATGTTGAATAACAGTGGTGACAGTGGGCAACCATGCCTGTTCCAAGTCTTAGAGGGAAAGCTTTCAGTCTTTTACCACAATATTAGCTTTGGGTGTTTCATATATGCCCATTATCATGTTGAGGAAGTTTCCTTCTATTTCTGTTTTTCAAAGTGTTTTTTTTTTTTTTATCAGAAACGATGCTGTAATATGTCAGATACTTTTTCTGCATGGAGATGATCATGGAGTTTTTTCCCTTTTGTTGTTAATGTTGTATTACATTAATTGATTTTCTTATGTTGAACCATCTTTGCATACCTGGATAAAATCCACTTGATCATGGTGTATAATTCTTTTAATGTGCTGTTGGATCCAATTTGCCAGTATTTTGTTGAGGATTTTTGCATCATATTCCTAAGAGAAATTGGTCTGTAATTTTCTTTTCTTGTAGTAGCTTTATCTGGCTTTGGTATGAGGATGATTTGGGCTCATAGAATGAGTTGGGTAGTGTTCCCTCCTGTTCAATATTTTGGATCAGTTTGAGCAGGGTTGATATTCATCCTGGAATGATTGATAGGATTCACCTGTGAAGCCATCTGGTCCTGGGCTTTTCTGTGTTGGGGTGTTTTTGATGATTCATTCAGTCTCTTTACTTCTTGTTCTGCTGAGATCTTCTGTTTCTTCTAGGGTCAGTGTAGGTTGTTCATGTGTTTCTAAGAATTTATCCATTTTATCTAGGTTGTCTAATTTGTTAGTGTTCGTAGAATCCTTTTATTATCCCTTTATTTCTGTGGGGTTAGTAATAACATCGCCCCTCTCATTTCTGATTTTATCTATTTGCATGGTTTTTTTTTCTTTGTCAGTCTAAGGGTTTATCAATTTTATTGATCTTTTCAAGCATCAACTTGGTTTTGTTAATTTTGTGGTTTTTTTTCCTCAAATTCATTTATTTCTGCTCTAATCTTTGTCATTTCTTTCCTTCTCCTTGCCATGGGCTTAGTTTGTTATTCTTTTTCTAGTTCCTTCAGGTGTGCAGTTAGGTCTTTGATTTTAACTCTGTCTTCTTTTTTCCTTAGGACTGTAAATTTCCCTGTCAGCACTGCCTTTGCTGCATCCCATAAGTTTTGATATGTTGTGCTATTGTTTTCATTTTTCTCAAGATATTTACTGATTTACCTTGCAGTTTTTTCTTTGAGCTGATTGTTTAAGAGTGTGTTACTTTAATTCCATATGCTTGTGGATCCACCTGTTACTGATTTCCAGCTTTATTACATTTTGGTCAGAGAAGATGCTTTGTATAATATCAGTCTTTTTAAATTTATTGAGACTTGTTTGTGACCCAGCATGTGGTCTGTCCTAGAGAATTTAGAATGTATATCCTGCTGTTTGGGGATGAAATTTTCTGTTATGTCTGGTAGATCTAGTTCATATTACCATATTATTCAAGTTTTCTATTTCCTTATTGATCTTCTGTCTAGATGTTCTGTCTATTGGTAAGTCTTCAATATTGAAGTCTCCAACTATTATTGGTAGAGGTTTCTATTTCTTCCTTCAATTTTGCCAGTGGTTGCCTCATGTAATTTGGGGCACTGTGGATAGGTGCATAAATATTTATGATTGATATAGAGAGCTTTAGAATAGCTCGTGTTTAACTTTTCAGATTTTCTCAGCTCTTCATCTGATTCTTGCCCTGAATGTATAGTACAGTTTTTAAGATTGCACTTTTTAGGGGAGTAGGTGTAGATCAGTGGTTGAGTACCTGCTTCCTATGTATGAGGTCTCAGGTTCAATACCTGGTACCACCTAAAAAAAAAAGAAAAAAAAAAAAGATTGTACTTTTTGTGCAATTGTTTCACCCCCAGGAAAAATTTCCTTTCTTCTGTTCCTTCTCCAGGAATCTAGGCCTATTCTGTTTGTTTTTGTGGAAAATTTTCTCTCCAACTCATATGATTTGTTAAAATATTCTCCCTTACTCACTGCCTCCTTTTCCTTACACTTTTCAATTTTGGGATCTATCCTGTGTTAAAGCAGCTCAATTTAACTCCTAAACTACCCCCCCCCCCCTTTTTTTTCCCCCTGTAAGCCTTTTCTGCCTCCAGTTTCTTCCCTTAAGTATATCCTGTCTCGGAGATGCAGATGAGGTCATATAGAAAAGTGGGTCACTCACAAATACCTGTTTTACAATTAGGTGGTACAGCTAGCATAAACTGGATTGAGTGAGTGCAACTCTTGCCAACAGTTCTGCCTTAGTCTCTCTCTCTCTCTCTCCCTCTCTCTTTCTCTCTTTCTCTCTTTTCCCTACCTCCTTGGAGTCCCTTTTGTATCCAGTATGCAGCTCAACTTAGAGGCTTGTGCTCCACCCTGGGTCTTTGCCGACTTGGGTTACTGTGACTGGATATTTCTGGGGTTCTAACTTGCTGTGAGTGGCTCTATAGACTGTGTCCATGTCATGAGGGACCCAGGCCTCTGCGTTTGTGTGATTTCCAAGCTGCATGGTACCAAGCAAGGTGGATGGGAGCGAACCGCCAGATCCGGGATGGAAATTTCCTACCTGATATTTTTTCTTTTTCATTGATTCAGCATTTGTGGAGTCCTTCTGTTTCTACCATCCTCCAGAGTTCTCAGCAAGTGGGATCTGTCCTTTTATTCACTAATTCTTTGGGGAGGTTTTTTCAGGGGATGTCTTATGTTACCATGTTGATGACATCACTCTGACTAGTGTTAATTTTAACTCTCCAAATTAAACAGCTGGTTTTCTGAGGACTAACACTTGTGCCATTCTAAACAGTTAGTGCTTAGGTTCTAGTATAACTTATTCTAGGAAATTTATGTCACATACTTTAGTTTTTCATGACTTAGCATCGTTGATATTTTATGGATTGAAAAATATTAAGCTTATGAATCATCTTTGCTTTTTTTGCAGATTCTTGGATGATATTGATGATGAAATGGACCCAGAGATAGAAGAAGCTTATGAAAAGTTTTGTTTAGAATCAGAGCGTAAGCGAAAGCAGTAAAGTTAAATTTCAGCATATCAGTTTTATAAAGCTGTTTAGGTATGGTGATTTAGCAGAACATGGGAAAGCAAGAATAATTTCACACATATACCAAATTAAGGATGTTAAGTTAAATTACTAATGTATGCAACTTTAATTTTGTTTAACACTATTTGCCAAAATAAACTTTATTCCCTATAACTTAAAATGTGTATATATATATAATAGTTTATTATGTACAGTTAATTCCACTGTTTTGGCTGCAATAAAATCGATTTTGAAATAAATGAAATGTGGAAAGTAAATTTTGCTAGCTGGTTAGAAGCTTATCCTTTAAATTCTACTTTTGTTGGGGAAAAGTCTTAGTCTGGAAAAACATATTAATGCAAAATATAGCATCCTTTTTTGGATAAGAGTATTTTAGGTTTCATTTTAGTTTACTTAGTGTCTCAGTGAATTGGGTTTCAGATATGAATCACAATCATGAAAATCTTTAGCACTAAAGTCTTGGAATATATCAACGAATGTTACATATGCAGATTCTACTTGATACCAAGGGCTTTTAAACTGTCATTAAAAGGAAGAAAGACTTAAAGAATTCCCAGTTAAACAACCAAGACTCTTTATTTCAATTCTAAAATTGTTCTTCCGGCTAATTTAATGCCTTTAAATTTTTGTTCACCTTACTAATTTCATTACCCTAAGGCCTAGAACATTCTGCTTTATATGGCTTCCTAACTTTTGTTTTGAAGCATGAGTTGCATTGACTTTTTACTAGAAAATTTTGCTAGATCTTTGTCACTCAAGTTTTCATCTGCTTTATGATTTATACACCTTGAGGATCACTTTTCTAATACTTTTACTATAATGTTGTACCACCTCGGCCCTATTTAATTAATATTTTTACCTAATGTCAAAAATCTTTTTCCAACTATCTAAAAATAAAACTAATGTAAAAAAAGGATTGCTTGTAAATATGCATGTAAATAGTTCTGTTAATAATCCACTGTTTTACAATTGGTACATTTGTCTGCTAATAAGGTTAGTTTTCTCACTTTTCTGCTTGTTTGTTCAGTCTGAATTAAAATTTGACTTTGAAAATAAAATTTAAATAGTTTTGTTTCCTCTACGTTTTTGGAGTGGTCTCCTGGTACTTTAAAGAATTTGTTGAACTTTTTTACATGACATATAATAAAATTACTTTAAGATTTGCAACAGAGAAATCATAGTAGGACAGAAGACATTCTAATCAGTATTTATTCAATAATAATTTCAATAACAAATACGTCTATATGGAAAAACTAGCAAATATAAAACATTAAAACTTCTAAATTCCTTATTGTAATAGGAAAGTAAAGTTGTATTAGTTTTTGGAAATTGCATTTGTCAGGATTTTTTTCAAAATGGCTCCTGTAACATGGTGTCTGTTACCATAATCTGCAGCTCTCTAAAGACAGTGATCACTGTAAATCTTGGACAAGTGAGTGTTGCTGTAGGGAGGGAATAATACATCATTAGACCAGGACAAAGGAATGCAAACTGCACATACTTAAAACTTCTAGCGGTTGCACTGTGAATAACCGTCCATGTTGTGTACATTAGCTCATTGTCATCAACCACTACTGTACTCAGAGTAGCCACAAACAGGGTCAATACATGCTCCACTTACTAGTGCTGCTTAAAAATACACCCAAACTTAGTGTCTTAGAACCAGAACCATTTGATTATGCCATTGGATTCTGTGGTTCAGGAATTTGGTCAGGGCACAGTAGAGATGTCTTGTGTCTATTCCACAATGTCAGAAGCCTCAGTGAGGAAAACTAGTAGCTGGGGGCTGTAATCATCCAAAGTTTTCTTCACTCACATGTCTGGTGACAGGGTTGTGTGTTGAAGTCAGTTCTTGTTTGGGGCTATTGAGCAGAACCACCTACACGTGGCCTCTACATGACATGACCTCACAGCATGGCATTGGGTTCTGAGAATTAGCATTCCAAAAGAAACAGGAGGAAGCTCCGTTTGGAAGTCTGCAGCATTACTTCTTTCTAACTGCTCTAAGCAAGTTACTAAAGCCATATGAGATTCAAGGACAGGGTACATGAACCCCCACCTCTTTATGGGGAGCCATCTAGGAAAGTGCAAACACGTTTTAAAACTTCTACAATACATGAGGAAAGGATTGGTCTTGTGTAAAAATTGTTGGTCTTTAGGATTGCCATATCTTCAACAGAAACATGAGTGAATAAGTCTTTTGTAAGAATTAGTCCAAATGAGCAAGGATACAAAGCAGCCAAAAAAATGTTGGTTTTGTGTTTTGGCAGTAAAATGTAAATGCTGGTCCGAACCTGACCATCCTGTCACCCTCCAGTCAAAGGCTACCAAAAACACCTGTAGGCGAACACTCTGGGTTTATTACTCTTGCAGAAGAGGGAACCATGGGTTATATCAGCCAGAGGCTGTTAGAGAGACCCTCTTATAAATGGATTTGGGCCTTTGGATGGACAGTTTGGGGGAGGGTCTAAAATTGGAGGTTCACTCTAAATAGAATGTTGTCAGAAAGCAAGGACAATTCCATGTTTTGGTATCTCAAATCTTACCTACAGGGAGGACAGATTAGAAAAGATAAAGCTGTAATTGGTTAAGGAAATGCTCCCACAACCTGCATTTTATCTTAGGGACCCTTAACCACAACTGCAATCAAATGATGTGTTTAGTTGTTTCTTTCCAGTTAGTGTCTAGCCCCCAAAGAATTGGGCTTTGTTCCCTGCTTCATCCCCAATGCAGCTTGCACGTAGTAGGCTCTCAACAAATACTTGTTAAATGACAGTAACTTCATAACAAGTGGCAATAAATAAATACAGCAGACATCTACTTGCTGTTTAAGAAAAAAGTGCAAAAACATACTTGGAAGACATCTATTTTTAGCCAAGTTATTTTTTAAAGACAGCTTTATTGAAATATTGTTCAGATTTTTTTTTAACTCATCAAGCATCACTCAACCAAAATTCACCGTAGTGTTGAGTAAGGTTCAGACAGCTGGAGCGTCCAGAGACTGATCCTCACTGGCTTTATCTCCACCAGGCAGAACCGCTTCGGAACAGGCTTCCGGCTCCGCCCCTAGTAGGCGGTGCGACGGGGCGTGGCCTCTGGCCCTGAGCTGGGGGCTCGGGCGGGGCTTCCGGCTTTCCTTTTTCCGGGGAAGTGAACTCGCTTCCTGAGGGCGCGGGAAGATTTGAACCGTGGCACCGCGGCCTGTGTTCTCACGCTGGGGTGCTAACTCTACCCACTCTCCCGCTGCTCCGATTTGGCGGACACCTCACGCAAATGTGACCCTATTTCTCTGCGGTTGTGATTGATTTCTCGTTGTTGGTGACTTAAATTCATCAAGAAATCACTCGAGAAACTGACGTGGGCAGGCGCAGACGTTGCGACCTCGGGCATTTTTGGCAAATTAAAAGCACAGGTGCCGTGGATTGGCCTCATTTCCACAACTTGTCAGACCAGATCTGCCATGTGAGTCCAAGACGTTTGGATGTTGCTTTGATGAGGCTTTTTACCATAATTAGATATCGCGATTTTGAAAAAGGAAGTGACTTTTCGATCGTTATACGTCTCTTACGTAGTGTACTGGGAGGTGAGGATGCAAACAGGAATAAGAGAGTAGAAAGGAGCCTGGGAACGTGGGTCGGAGCCGGATTAAGGTTTCTTAATGTCAGGAATTTTAGACATCACACCATATGCTGGGGTGGAAAGCGGTTGGTATTACCTGGGTTTGGGAAAGTTAGCTATGATAGCTATACTAGAGATGGATTGGAGAAAGAAGAAACTGAGAAAATGTCCCAGATAGTCCCAAGAGTCTAGGGAGAGTTGATGGCCTGAAACAGAAAAGGTGGAAAAGAGCCAGGTTCAAGAGAAAGACTTACCAGGTAAAATCGACAGGACTTGTTATAGGGGTGTGGAGGGAGGCAGAATGAAAAGTCAAATATTACTAACATTGGCTACTAACAGTGCTCTGTCATTAACTGAAATTATGACTGCAGGAGGAGCAGGAATTTAAAAAGTCACTTATTTATTATTTCATCATTCAGTGAATATTGTGTCCTTATTAGGTGCTAAGTTTTAGATGCCCAGGATACAACTGTGAATTAGATTAAAGTCCCTGTGCTAAATGAGTTTATGACCTAGTGGGAGAAGACAGTAAGCAAGTAAATAAAACAGTTTTTATAGTGTTTGATGCTATGAAGAAAAAAGGAAATGGGATAAAAAGTGATTGGGAGAGGATTGGGGTCAACTTTAACTGAGTTAATCAAGTCAGGCCTTTCAGGAAGTGACATTTGCACTGAGGCCTTTCTGATGACAAAGAATCAGCCATATAATGAGACAGGAAAAAGACATGCTAGGTAGAGAGAACAGTGCAAAGGTGCTGAGGTGGGAGAGAACTATTTAAAGAACAATAAAAAGGTCAGTTTGGCTGAAGGGTCCTGAACAAGGGGGAGAGAATTAGGAGAGCTAGATGGAGCCAGATTGTGTAGGCCTTATAGGCCATGGTTAGGAGTTTAAATTATATTCTAAATGCAAATGGAAGATCTTGGGTTTTAAGGCAGGGGGTGATAGATCTGATTTTATTTTACAAGATCCCTCTGGCTTCTGTATGAAAACTGGACTTAGAAGAAGTAAGAGTGAAAGAGTTGCTTATTTAGGAGTTATTACAGAAGTCTGTTCTGGGTGGGAGTGATTAAGTTTCAATTTATTCATGGCTGTTTTAACGTATCTGTGGGATAGGCACGTGGAGCCAAGTCTAGAGAGAGGAAGCTCTGGAGAGAGGTCAGGTAGATTTGGAAGTTCTCTAGAGAAAAAATAAAGTTGAGTGACTAGATGAAATCTCAGGAGTGACCATATGGTTTAATATATAATTATATCCTGACATATTCCACAAAAGATTATAGGCTGTATCAAATGCAGCTAGCTAGATCAAAAGCGGGTAAGAGAGGAAAAAACAAAGGTGGGGTATAAAAGTGGCATACTGATCTATATTAAAAAGATTAGAAATGAGGACTAAAGTTAGATCTTGAATCCTTGCTTTAAGAGAATGAAGAAGAGCAATGATTAGAATAAAAATAGATACAAATATGGAAGAGAAAAAAAGAGAGAAAGGCAGAGGAAGAGAAAGTTTGGTGCAGAGGAAAGTAGACAACACTGTTAAAGATTAACCAGATTTAGTAGGATGAAGGCTGAAGTCATTGGGTTTCAGAAGACACTGGTAAAACAATTTCAGTAGAGAGGTGGAGGAGGAAACTAGAACTGAGGAGTGATGGGAGATAAAGTAGGCAGTGAGGGAATACTATACTTGAGAAGTTTATTAGTAGAAAATAAGGGTAAACTTGGGTAAGTGGTATCTGTGGAAAGTTATTTTTTTCTGACAGGTAAAACTTGGTCACATTAGTAGTGGAAGGGAAGTAATATCCTCGAAGGGGATGGGGTTTGCCTTAGAAAGAAGTACAAGTTGAAATCCTGTGGTGCTACGCACTTTCATATGCGTTACCTAGTTTAATTCTCACAACAATCCTATTACTATGCCCATTTTACAAATGAGGAAAAAGAAAAGATAGTAAATGGTGAAGCATAAATGGAACCTTATTTCCCTTCATACCTCTGGAAAGCAAAGGTACAGCTATGGAGTCATTTTAGTGGTAGAGACAAGGAAATTGAATTTGGTGAAATGAGGAATCTAAGACACTAAGAGATTGATTACCTTGCTCAGCAGTGGCAGGGAACTACTCCCTTACTGCCAGACTAGGGACTAAAATTCAGGTCTTCGGACTGCTTTTTCAGTGTTCTTTTCCATTAGGCAGTGTTCTTTTCCATTTTGGCCTGCCTTTTGCACGTATTATGAATAATATGCTGTATACTTTTGCAAAGGTGGAATTTGCTTGTTATTTAAAATGAGATACTAAATATAATTTACAGAAATTAAATTTAAGGAGAAATAAAACTACTAAAGTTATAAAGGCATTTACAGTGTGGTGAGATATCTTCTCCCACTAGGTGATGTTCCCACATTGGAGTAAAGCCCTGAGTGTTAATCAAGGCATTCTGTTAAGGTTATTAATTTCAGATCATTTAAGTATAGTAAGATATCACTTTTTCTCCAACAAAAGTAAATGCATTGCCAACATGTTTTGGGTATGTTGCTAGAAGATGCATTTTATTTGGAAAGAACTTTTGAACATTAAGAGAACAATTTGTGCTATTATTTTTCCTATTTCATTCAGTCTTTGCCTTGGAAGGACATCTTATCCGTAGTCAAAATAATGGCAACTGAAGTTCAAATGGTACTTTATGAAGATGATTCAGTGCAAGTACAATATGTTGATGGTTCCAAATTGCAGCTTTCTCCCTGTGGCTCTGAATTTTTATTTGAAAAGGCTCCTCCTATTACAGCACATCCTCTAGAACAACCAGAAAGAATTCATCAAAGGACAAAGTTTGTGATTAGCACTTACCGAGTAAGTAAAGATGACACAAAAACTACTCTTTTTTTTTTTTTTTTTTTTTTAAAAAAAAAAAACAGAATATGGCAGATGTAGGTCAGAATATGAAAAGTAATTAGTATTCTGGATTACTGCCATTCTAAAATGATTTTCAAATCATTTTCCATTTTATAAGATTGCATTTTATAATTCTTATTGTAGGAGCAACTACAGCGAGCCCTAGATTTTAGAAACTCTTCTGCCACATTCCCTTTTTTATCTGAAAGCATCATACCTCCTGAAAGAAAAAAGGTAAATTTTTTGTGGACCTTGTTTTCATAAGTAATGTTTAAGGACAAGTACTTAGAAACTGGTTATGCAATGGTTATGCAATGCCCACTATTTTTGTCTTATGTGAAAAGATGCAGGAGATACTGGCTTTGCCTACTACGGGTCAACCTGCTATTGCCCAGGATCATTTTAATGATTTGAAAATTTTTAATTTTTCAAAATGTTACTCTTTAAGGCATCCAGAATTTATTTTGAGGAATTTACTATGCTAGGTACTATCTAGGACAAGTACTTATATATGCATGTTATCTTATTTAGTCCATATGATAACCCTTTGAGATAGCCTTTCCCAAATGCTATTCAACAATTCTAGTACCATTTATTAAATAATTTTCCCTTTTCCCCCTAATTTTGAAAGCTTACCTTATTACATGTAACATTTTAAAATGTGATTGAGTCTGTTTCTGTATTCTCTGATTTGTTTCATTGATGATTTTTGTGCTAATTACATATCATCTAAGTTGTATTTGCTTTGAATATAGTACATTGTTGTGCTAGTCTTCCCTCATTTCTGTTTTTCTGTTTGTTTGTTTGTTTGTTTGTTTCAGAATAGATTTTTTCTGGGAGGAAGGGGTAAATCAAATCTCATTTATCTCTGACTAGTACATTTTAAACCAAAAAATATTTAATACTAAATATAATCGAAATGATTTTTTTTCTTCTTTTCTCTCTCTTTTTTTTTTTTTTTGGTCTGTGTATGTGTGATCTTAAAATCAAATATCCTGTGGAAAGTCCATATGTATTCTGATAGCTTGCTCTCCATTTTTCGTTCTCCATAGGTAGTAAAACATAAATGAAACTTTAAGAGCTTCTTACACAATACTTAAGTACTAAGTATATGGAAAAATTGGACTGTTAATATAAAATACTTACCATCTTTTTCCCCTCCTCAATTCAGCGTATCTTCATTGACATCTCAGAAGTTAGATGGCCCAGTCTTGATACTGGTGATACCATGATATGTTTGGAAAGTGGCACCGTGAAGATATCATCTTTAGATGGTCATGCATACCTTTGCCTGCCTAAATCTCAGCATGAATTTACAGTACATTTTTTGTGTAAAGTGAGCCAGAAGTCAGACTCATCTTTAGTATTGTTAGAGAAAAAAAATCAAATCACAAGGGACAAACTAGTTGAAAAAGCAGGAAAATACTATACTTTTGGAAGTTTATCAGGACAGAGACTGAAGAATAAAGAAAATGAACTTTATTGTCATAGCATGAAACCCAAAGGACCTTCAGAGCAGAAGAGTTACATAAATGGAACTGAAAATAGGAAGGAACTACCTTTGCCTAGTACAAAGCACACATGTGTTTACACATGGGTAAAGCAGAGCTGGTCTGTGGCCTCCTGTCCAGAGGAATGGAAATACCCTTTGTCTTTAGCGCGTAATTTTCATGATAAAGTTAGCAATATGTCTAAAATTGATACAGATATCATCCAGAATAGAGTTTTAATTTCTGGTGTTTCAGAGGAAAGCGGAAAAGAGGTTTCTGTTCTTCCCAAGGCCCTATTACTCAGCTGTCCTGTCCCACACCTGCACAGGTATGGAAGAATGACTTAGTTTTCCTAAAATTTTGTCAGAACCAGTCTTAACCTGAGGCTAATTTTTTTTTTTCTAAATCATCTGATGCCATTCATAAGAAAAGTTCACTCAGTTGATCCAAAACTCTGCTTATAACTAATTGTAAATAATTTCCCTAGCAAATATGTTGGTTATGTTTCTTACTTTATATCCATGTATTGAATGTTTACAGAAGGCTGACTGTACACTAGATACAGTCAATTATCATTATTTGCAAAGGCCATGTTTGCTAATTTGCCTACTTGGTAAAATTTGTTTGCAAACCCAAAATCATTATGCGTGGTGCTTTGTCACAGACATGCACAGAGTGATGAAAAATTTAAGTTGCCTGACGTTCATGTTCCCAGCTGAAGTCAAACAACATGACATTCTGCCTTCTTGTTTCAGTTCTCATACTGAAAGTAAGTGTCCATTTTGCAGTATATTTAGCGCCACATTTTCCCCATTTTTATACCTTTTTGTGGTGATTTTGATGTTTGAAATGTTCCGCAAGCATAATGCTGAAGTGCTGTCTAGTATTCCTAAGTGCAAGAACTCTATGATGTGCCTTACAGAGAAAATATGTGTGTTAGATAAGCTTTGTTCTGGCCTGAGTTATAATCCTATTGACCTTGAGTTCAGTGTTAATGAATCAACACATATTTAATGAGCTCCAATTAACTGCTCCCTATTGTGATTTATGATTAGATTTGCTTAAATTTATGTTCAGAGGCTTTGTTTAAATGTTGGTCTAAAGTGTTCTTAAGACAACGATACTGTTCTGGATGGGATTAAATGGGGGAAGTCTCTAAAAGACTGGTGAAACAAAGAATCTCTTGCGGAATCGTTTGCAAATTTAGGGAGGAAGCAAAAGATATAAAGAGTTTTTAAACAGAAATACAGTTCACATAAAACAAAATTATGTATTGATTGGTTGATGGAATATTGTGGCCAGAGGTTCACAGGAACCAAACCCTGTATTTCCCTTGGGGCAACTGTGTGTGGGCAGCTTTATAGCATATCATTACCGTATAGAACATAACTACCATGAATAACAAATCTTTTATAGA